>JAPMOR010087094.1:0-24539 GCA_026543865.1 Argiope aurantia
CATACTTTGAATAGATACGTATGATAGGATATTTTCAGAATAGGAATTCGTCTATGCAATAAAATGTAAAAAATTTTGACCAACACAGGAATTTCATATAGCTGATATTCACTCATAAAGGAGCTATTTAATTTGTTTCATGGTATGCATCCGTGTATTTAAATTTTTAATTGATAAATAATATTTATAATAATACTGTATCTCTGGAAAAAATAAAGCCTTAACATGAATTTTATATCTAAGGTTTTACGCTACTCCTAGAGACTAACATAGAAAATGTGATGAGTTCGTATATTTCTTAAGCTTATTTGGTTTCACTGTTAAATCGTTACACGTTACTCTTATGAAAATCATGTTAAAATAAATTAGTGTAAAAACTGTCTTTAAGACAAATAACTTCTCTTTTGGGCATAAAGTAATCTGTTTTCATATTCATTAGGACACACTTTGTAAAAAAAGGAACTGCAATTTTTAAAAAGTTCTAAGCTGTGATTTTAAGCTGTGTATTTAATCATCACGTGTTAGATCACTCAAAGTTCACATAAATGTACAAGATATGACAATGGAATTTTAAATGTGATCTTTACTGCAAAATTTCGAATTTCTTATCATTTATATAAAAAAAAAACCGTCAACAGAGAGACTGTCTTTTCCTTCTTCTATGTGTACATGAATATGATGACTCAAAAATAGAAAAGGCTAATATAATTACATTTAGTACATATTTTAGTATAGGTTTTATCACAGCATATGTGTTAAATTTTCATGTTGATAATATTAATTTCCCATTGTTGAAGTGTTCATTTTGATAATGTTAGTTTCATGTTAAATTTTTCATGTTTCATATTCATAAATATGCTGATCCCCATTTGGTTTTCTTATATTCAATTGGTTGTAAAGGCCACAAAGAAAACAAACTAAATGAATAAAAATAAAATAAAATTCGGCATGTGATGTAATTTCAGGAATCGTAGACGTGGATAAATTTTTTTATGATTATAGCATCGAATTTATTGCTTCTCGTTTCACTATTATCATGTACACGAATGCGATCATAAGCTATTTATACACAGTAAACGCAGTTTCCATTATGTATGAATTTTTCTATTAAAAGCAGTATTTCATTCATTCTAGATGACATGAATTTTCAATCGAAAAAAATTCCATAAAAGTTAAGTTTTCTCAAAATTTTATCATTAAGTTCGACAAAAAAAAAAAACGGTTTTTATATAAATACCCTTCAAATTTATGAAAATTTGTAATTGTATATACATATATTTTATATGTGTATAATGTTAATGAAATATTTTAGAAAGTACATGCTTCTTCCTTTATAGGGAACAATTTTATACAGAGTATATGCTTATACTTAAGTTCCTCTAACTCACACTGATTTGAGAACAGCTACAGCTATTGCCACTAAGTTGGTGTCTAGATATAACGAAGTGGAGGTTTATTAATTATGAAGTCTAACTAAAAATTGCCGTCATTTTACTTTATATAAGATGGTAATATAACTAAATTAAATAGTTCTGGATTCTCAATTCATTTTTTATATCATTTATCTTCCCATATTTGCTTTTCAAGTGAGAATAATTATCCCTGCAAAAAATAGAGAAAGGATTAATACATCACAAAATATTATCTTTAGTATGAAATATGTGTCAAATAATAGGATTTGGAAATAATTTATATAATTTATTTACTTTCAAATCTTGAATATTGTCAGTTTTATAAAAGGAATAATAAAAAAAAATCGTTTAAATATAGTCTTTGTATCTTTTTATATTAAAAATGAAAAAGCTTCAAATTGATTCTGATTCCCTTTTATTTTCGAAATTTAGATGTATAAAACTTGCTAAAGCATGATTTCAAAATTTAAATATGTAGCTTGTTCAAGAATGCATCACTATATGAAGCCTTTTCTCAGCTATCTAACTATGTTATGCAAGCTTATGTAACATTAGAATCGCATTCAAAGAGATTCTCAATATAAATATCAAATTCTTTTAAAATATCAAAGATATTTCTTCTATTATTATGAGAAATTTTCAAGAACGCATCAATGCGATTCCTTTCTTTTCTTTCCATAAAGTGCTATTAACAAAATATTGTTGATTCTTTTCCTTTGCCAATAAGTTTAATAAGAAGCGTTCTTTCAATTCACAAATATTTCAGTGGAAAAGCGTGTTTAAATAATATTTTAGTTTCTTTAAAGATTTTAAAACATGCGATACTATGTATATTTAGAATTATTATAATGAAATGAGACTAATGATTCTACAGTCTTTGCATTAACTACTGTATATTTGACTTCTAAATGTTTCGACTTTGTCTTAATTAATGATAATCTTATAATGAGTCATAAGGGGGCTATTTCCTTTTAAATCAATCACGGGAAGCAATAAATGTCAAAGTTAGGAATGTCCCCAAACAATTATCGTTGGAACTTCGTAAATTCCCAGTTATAATTATAATCACTCTATATTTTCCTGGAAAAGTGAATTTGTTAGTCTGGTATCTCTTAATTAAATTTAAATTATAACAAGTTCGGAATGAATGATGGGGTTTTAAAAATCGTAGTTAGAAAATGCCTGATTAATGCAAAATTGTACCTGCTGAATATTTTTTCTCAGATTCTTTTTCAATCAAACTTCTGCTCTGATTTTTTGCTAATTCATCTTTTTCTCTAATTCTTTCAATATTTTTCAGAAGTTTAGTTCAGTTATATTAACGTCCGTTTGAAAGCAACACTATGGTCATCGTAATTTTGAACTACGGTTAGATGACTAGGACGATACTTGAACTTGCACCCTTTCTCCAAACTTCCACTCCACACCACTGGGATGACATTTGGCCCCGATGGATTTAACGTGCACCATACCCATTTACATGGCGGTTCTTCAGTGGAATAGGGTCTCGAACCTGAATTCTTCCGGTTCCAAGCCGGGACCGTATTACCAGGCCACCACGTCTCTGGTTTTCCGAAGACTAAGTTAATAAAGTTTTACTAAGACCTAAAAAATATTTTTTCATCATATATTTTAATCAATAAATTTTGATATTTTTTCCTCGATTTCTCTTTAATATTTTTATTTTTATTTCATAAGTAAATTTTGTTATTCTGCTGTTTTATTGTCTTTAACAGAATAAAATGTTATTGCACTTCTTTTTTGTGTTTTATTGTTATTGTAAATTTTGCGTAAACCGTCATGTCTTTAAAAATCTAAAATAACTATGAATATAGGCTTGATGTTGGGCGTTTATTCAATTTTTTTGTGCGAATAAGTGCTACTGAAATACACCTGTATTACAGAAACTGAAATTTTCGATTACTCCTTCATTAACAAGTACCTACTTTAAAAATTCTTTTTATGAGCACTATTTAAAAGATTTAACTGAACTAGAAGGTGTTGTGAGGGATAGTTAGTACTAATATTTGTGTAAAAAACCCCAAAAAAAACGCGAGCATAGAAACAAAGTTATATTTAGACCATTGCCAAATTATCTACTATATAAATATTACTATATTGTCACGTAGAACTATAGTATAGCACTCAATGACACACACACACAAGAGGTAGAGCTAAACCAATTTATTAACTGAACTCAGAACTGAGAATACAGTAACTGACAAATCTTCTACTTTTATTCAAGCAGAGAAATTTCCAGAATACTCTTCTGGAGACAGTACGAAAAGTCCAGAACACTTGTCTGGCAAACTAAAGAAATGTCCAGTATCTTCTGGAACATGAAATAAAGGAAAACATAAAATCAAGTATTTACATATACAAATAACCGCATTGTCTCTAGCGGAATTCGAACCCAGGTCTCTTGATCACGAGATCAGTACCATGACCATTCGGCCATGGAGATTCGATTGTCTTTCTTTAATGCGGCATTGCTCTTTCCTTAGACGAACAGCGTCTCGATGTTATGACATTTCATTGTGTAGCTCTAGCTCTTGATAGAGTCACAGGGTCAGTATAAGTTGTCGTGCCTTCACGGTGAGTAGTCTCTTGAGAAATGTCTCTTTCCGGAACCTCCATTATTTTATAAGAATGTTGGTCGTCTTGTTCTTCTGGGTCATGGTATGGCTTCATGCGTAAAACGTGGGCAACTTCCCTCGGTTTCCGCCTTCTAGAATTAGGATCGAATTCGGCTACTTCATAAGTGACGTCGGACAACCACCTCAAAACTTGATACGGGCCGAAGTACCTCTTGAGGGACTTCTCGGAAAGCCCTTTTTTTACGAAGTGGAATAAAAATCCACACTAAATTCTCTGGTTCGTATGCTACTATCAATTGTTTGGTGTCATAATGCCGGCGATCTTTCTGCTGAGCCTCGAGAGTTCGTGCACGAGCTAATTGCCTCGATTCTTCTGCCTTATTGCTCAGATGACTAACATAATCGTCTTCTTGGCTGAACTCGTTGGTGCAGAGAGGAAACATCGTATCCAACGGCGTTTCAGCTTCTCGCCCATGTAGTAAGTAGAGGCGTAAAACCTGTCGTGTCTTGCTTGGCAGTGTTGTAGGCGAATGTGGCGAATGGCAATATCTATTCCAAATTCTTCTGTTCGACATCAACATACATAGAAAGCATATCGGTTAGCGTTTTGTTGAATCGCTCTGTGAGGATATTTGTTTGCGGATGATAGGCTGTAGTCATTCGATGAGTGATATTGCACAGCCTATTAATATCGGACTCCAGCTTGGACTGGAATACTTGACTACGGTCTGTAATGATAACTCGTGGAGCTCCATGTTTCAGGATTATGTCCTCTAGTAGGAATTTGGCTATTTGTGTAGCTTCCGCCGTCGGTAAAGCTCTGGTGTCTGCGAATTGTGTCAAATAATCAGTGCGTACTACAATACATTTATTGCCGTCGTCAGATTTTGTAAATCGTCCTAGAAGGTTAATTCTGATGCCATGGAAAGGAGCAGCAGCTGGTGGAATAGGCACGAGACGACCTGGTGGCTTCTGAGGAATAGATTTTCTCCTTTGACATTCTCGGACGTGCATCACATATCTTCGAACATTTCTGTACAAACCTGGCCAATGAAATCGCTTTCTTATTCTGTCATACGTCCTGGTGAATCCTAGATGTCCAGCGGTAGGGTCGTCATGGAAATATTCTAGAATACTGAGCTGTAAATGCTTCCGGATCACTCGTAGGAATTTCCTTCCGGACGGATCAAAATTTTTCTTTTAGAGGACTCCTTCGACAAATTCAAAGTTTCCCAGCCTACTTGTTTTGGTACTTTGTTGATCTCTTATTATTTTTGCCAATACCGCATCTTTCATCTGTTCTTCTGAGAGATTAGTAAATAAAGTGGCACCTATGGAATCCTCATACCATGAAGCATCGACTTTCAATGGGTTTCTGGACATACTATCAGCATCTTTGTGTTTCCTTCCACTTTTGTACACCACTGATACATCGTATTCTTCGAATCGCAGCGCCCATCTGGCTAGTCTTCCAGAGGGATAGTTCAGTACTCTCAGCCAACACAGGGAATGATGGTCCGTGACGATCTTGAAAGCCTTTCCAAAGAGATATGGCCGAAACTTAGTTATAGCCCATATGGCCACAAGACATTCGCTTTCAGTTGTGGAATAGTTTTTCTCGGCCTTCGTCATCCGCGAGGCATAAGCTATTATTTTTTCCTTCCTATCTTGGATTTGGATTAATACTGCGCCGATTCCGTACCCACTCGCGTCGGTGTGAAGTTCCGTTGGTGCAGTTTCGTCATAAATTCCTAAGACAGGATCGGAGGTAAGATTTTTCTTCAAGGTATTATAAGCTTCCACTTGTTCAGGTCCCCAACAAAATTTTGTGTCCCCCTTCAATAACAATTGTAGAGGTTCGGCTTTATGGCAAAAGTCCTTGATAAATCGGCGATAGTAAGAGCAAAGTCCCAGAAAGCTTTTGATGTCATGGATATTCCTAGGCACGGGAAAGTCACTCACGGCCTTTATTTTTTCTGGGTCCGGTCGTACGCCATCACTGGATACTAGGTGTCCAACGATCTTTATCTCTTGTGCTCCAAAGCGACATTTTTTTTGGATTAAGGATAAGGCCGGCGTTCTGTATACACTGAAGGACGGTATTCAACCTCTGAATATGTTCACCGAATGTTTCTGAGAACACCACAATGTCATCTAAATAGCAAAGGCACATTGTCCATTTTAAATGTCGCAGAAGATTATACATCATCCTTTCAAAAGTTGCAGGAGCATTGCATAAGCCAAATGGCATCACTTTAAGCTCGTATAACCCCTCAGGTGTAATAAATGCCGTTTTCTCACGATCGGCTTCATCGACTTCTATTTGCCAGTAAACGGAGTAGAGATCCATAGACGAAAAATATTTTGCCCCCTTCAGGTAATCCAAGATATCGTCAATACGTGGCAATGGATACAAGTATTTCTTGGTAATTTTGTTGAGTCGGAGATAATCAACACAAAAACGCCAGCTTCCATCCTTTTTCCTGACCAAGACGACTGGAGATAACCATGGACTTTCTGATGGTCGAATGATGTTTTTCTCTAACATTTTGGTTACCTCCTCACGGATAATGCGGCGTTCGGATGGGGACACTCTGTAAGATCTCGGACTAATAGGTAAGTGATCACCCGTGTTTATTCGGTGTTTAACATTGAGTTGGTTTCCGTTCTTGAACGTCCTTTCTTGATCGAAAATTTCTGAAAATCTCTGGAGTAGATGAGGATCGACCAAACATAAAGGATGTTTCAAATCCGGAACTATCATCGTGGTATAAACGATGACACCCAGCTTTGCCTTTGTAGTGGTCGTGGAATAAGGCGATCCCTCATCTATGGTATTTACGCAGTCTTCGTGCAAAGGTTCGGCATACCAGATGCACACGCCTTTAGGGATGATCTGAGGTTCTCCGTGTCCGTTGGCAACCCATAGTTCGGCTTTTACATTAAGGAGCGTAACTATAGTAGACAGAATTGCAATTTCCTTGTTGAAGAGGAGCATCCTATTTCTCTCTACTATTACGCCGATAGCTCGAAGGTTCTTACGGTCTAAGACAGTAATCTTTCTGATAGAACGAGCAGGTACTGTATAGTATTCTATCGTGAATAAACGGCTGGAGTCTGGAGTTTGAGATTCTCGAATGACGTCTTGAAAAAACAAGCTCCGAACGGCCACAGTCTACAACAGCGTGAGAAGCGCCCAAAAAGTCCCAACCAAGGATGATATCGTGACTGCATTGCAGCAAAAAAAAATATCAAAAGCTTGAAACCATTGATTTCGAGATGAAGCGTACATTTTCCCACTGGTCTCACGCAATTTCCATCGGCGACTTTTAAAAGAACATTGTTAGTTGTGAGAAACAACTTTCTTCAGTAGGCGGCGATACCTCTCCGAGATTACAGAAAATGAGGCTCCAGAGTCCGCAAGGGCAGGTACTGGCTCATTGTTGCGGCAATCGGAGGATTTTTGTCACTAGCGGCCTCACCCCCAAAGAAGGTCGCACCACTTAGTTTTCCTCATTTCTCCGGATAGGAGATCGACTGGATCTTCTATATGGCGACGGAGATCTGGGAGACAAACCTCGGACTGCTGGTCGGCTGTACTCGTCAGCATAGCGTCCCTCATTCGACGTCTGACGGCCTAAATCTCTCCTATTAGCCCGATATGCCTCAAAAATAGCTTTGCGATCTCGGCAGTATCGAACTACATGACCAGAGCGGCCACAATGGAAACAGACGTGTCTTCTATCAGGGGTGCGCCAGACATCTGTCTTCCTCTGTGGATGCTGTGCTAAGGGTATAGGTCGTCTGGCAACGTCAGCATAGGTAGGTTGGCGTCTTGGTTTGACCTTTGTTCACTCTGGTGTTGTCAGTGACAAAGGAGCCAAAGCATTTTCCACTTCCTCTCGAACTATGTCTTCAATGCCTTTGTCTTGGAATCCGGGATCGACTGAGGCGCTGGACCTCCTCACGCACTATTTGACGTATTAGTGATGCCAGATCCAGTTGTTGGTCAATTACAGCCATTGGTACCACATTTGGGAGCCTTTCAAATTTCCTACTCCGGATTCTCTTTTGATGCATCTCTTCGATCTTTCTACACCATTTAACAAAGTCCTCTGTAGTGGTTATTTCTTCCGTCATTACTGCCTGGTAAACATCTTCGGCGACTCCTTTCATCAGATGAGACACTTTCTCTTCTTCTGACATACCTGGTTTGACTTGATGGCATAATCCCAACACGCTTTGTATATATGATTGCGTGCTTTCGCCAGATTTTTGAGCTCTATACTTGAGCTCATCTTCTGCCTTCTTTGCATAGTGCTGTGTTTCTCTAAATGATTCTTTTAACATTGATTTAAACACATCCGAGGAAGTCAATTTTTCCTCATTATTTTCGAACCATTGCTTTGCTGTGCCATCCAGGAAAAAGGACACATTTGCTAAGTCATGTCATCCCATCTGTTGAATTTTGATACTCTGTTATATTCCTTCAGCCATTTGCTTGGGTCTTGTCCCACGTCTCCTTTAAATACAGATGGATTTCTGTATTGTGGTTGTGCAGATGCCAGAATGACAGGTTTAGTTTCCTGTTTTGCAGGCATTTTCCTTGTCTTTCTAGGTGGTGGGAAATAAAGTCCAAATTCTGGTTCAAGGCCTTTAAGGCGATCGCTTCTTCGTAAATTCGTTTCCACGCTGACTCAAATCATACCCGGCGCCTCCATTAAAGAATGTCACGTAGAACTACAGTTGCAGCAAGAACTCAATGACACACACACAAGAGGCAGAGCTAAACCAATTTATTAACTGAACTCAGAACTGAGAATACAGTAACTGACAAATCTTCTGCTTTTATTGAAACAGAGAAAGTTCCAGAATACTCTTCTGGAGACAGTAAGAAAAGTCCAGAACACTTGTCTAGTCCACACACTTGTCTAGTCTTTAGTTTTAAAGAAATGTCCAGTATCTTCTGGAACATGAAATCAAGGAATTAAGTATTTATATATACTAATAACCGCATTGTCTCTAGCGGGATTCTAACCCATGTCTCTCGATCACGAGATCAGTACCATGACCATTCGGTCATGGAGATTCGATTGTCTTTCTTCAATGCGGCAATATATTAGAAACTTAGATCCTTAAAAAATGCATATAACTAGATCCGAAACCAAAAGTAGATCCATATTCTAAACAGAAATGAGCGGCAAGGCATTCCAGGAATAGTTTGAACTTCATAAACAACAAAGATAGCAAAACTTGAATGTTTGCATGGTACCTTTATACGGCCTCAATGGAAAGCAAAACGCCCAGTAATTAATTGCAGCAATGAAATCTACATAGTTGACATTGCTTGAAATATGCCCGCAGACAATGATGACTGATGGAACGCTAATTCTATGCGGCAAGAGGACGATGGCAAATCCTTCAATCAGTTGATACAACGTTGTTGAAACGTTTGGGCAATTGCATCCGTATCTCGAAAGTATATGGCTTATTTTTTATCCCATGGGCGTCTATCATGAATTATTGACATCTAGTCCATTCTTGTCATAATAATAATATTTAATGGATTATATACAGGGTGTCCCATAAATATTGGAACAAACTTTAAGGGGAAGTAAAGGACATCACAAGGATTCAGATTTGCATAGCAACCAGTGGTCCGAAACGCCTTTATTCGGCGCTAGGTGGCATTTAAGGAAGCAGATCTGCAATCCCTCAGTCATTTGAGCTGCGATCAATCGCCCGCAGAGGAGTATAGAACGTTTTACAAACACGGAGTTGGCAGATATGCACCTGATTTATGAATTGAAAGAAGGAAATGCAAGAGCGGCTAAAAGGTTGTATCGGGAATGGTATCCACAGAGAGATGCACCGAACCTCCGGATGTTCAGTAATTTGCATCACAATTTGTGTGAATATGGGTCGTTACGAGGTAATAGACATAGTGAGGGCAGGTCACGAGTGACTAACTCCCAGGATGGAAGAAAATGCGTTAGATACCGTTAGAAGGAATCCAAATGACAGCGTACGAGTCGTCACTACTACCGTTGGAGGATCTCGGAATAGTGTTCATCGTCTTTTGCAACGTGAAGGCTTACACCAATACCGTCTGCAAAGCGTACAAATACTGCTCCCCACAGATTATCCTTCTCGTGAATGTTTTGCACCGTGGTAGCTTGGTCAATGTTGCCAAGATGCGAATTTCCCATCCTACGTTTTAATGACGGATACATATCGCGAGATGGGATGTTCAACTACCACAATGCGCATTTATCGATTGGCGAGAATCCCCATGGCATAAGAACACATGCTGCCCAACATCGCTTTTCAGTGAATGTTTAGGCTTGTGTGGTTGGTGACGTCTTAGGCGGACTTTATTTATTGCCATCGCCCAATAACATCTGCACAATATCTCATCTTTTTACAAGAGGTTCTACCAACGTTACTTGACCCTGTGCCACATATCAGACACCATATGTGGTTTCAACATGATGGGGCACCTCCCCATTATGGCAGATGTGTTCGTGAACATTTGAATCAAGTGTTAGGTCAACGATGGACCTTGGCCACCACTCTATCCCGATTTAAACAGCATCTATTTCTTTCTTTGGGGTGCACTAAAAGTGCTGTGTACGCAACTCCTATGGATTCAGAAATGGATCTGTTTGCAAGAATTGTCTGTGTTGCTACGGATATCCAACAAAATCAGGGTGTATTTGAGAGAATTAGCCAGTCTATGGTCCGACGGTGTAACACATGCATCGCTAACAATGGTGCAAACTTTGAACATCTTTTGTGACATTTTCAAATATTATTTACCACAGCACATGTAATATCTTTGACCGATAAACTCTTGTGTGACTCAAAAAGAATGAGTCTCTTCATTTCTTGTACCTGTAATGCTACTTTCCCAGGGCGTTTCCGACCATGGGTTACTATGCAAATCTGAATCCTTGTAATGTACCCTACCTCCCCGTAAAGTTTGTAGCAATATTTGCTACTAAATTTCACGAAATATGAACTATATGATACTATGTTTTACAGTAAGCCATGTATATAAAAATAATAATCAGGCTTTGACATTTTAAATTAGTTCCTTCATTTATCTAATGAATGATAGTGTCATATATATAGTAATGGTTAATTCAATAATTGTATAAACTCTGCTACATACTCGATTTTTTAAAAAGTTGTTTAAAATAATTAAAATAAACTTTTCCGAAAAAAAGCTTATTATGAATGAATATTTCAGTAGAATTTTTCTAGTCTTCTATTCTTTAAAAAAATAATTACAGTAAATTTTTATACTTATGTGAACTCAAAACAACTAAGTAACTTACCCATTATTATTTTATTCAATATGAGCGATAAGCAGTTCTTGAAAAATATATGAATATTTTTAATTTTTTCTTTGAATATGGCACCAAAGAGTTGAAGACAGCTAAACTATTCAAATTTTATTCAATCTCAGAAGAAACTTGAATAGTTTACGCGATATACCCAGTGTAACAGATTTCAGATTCATTTTATAAAATTCGTTCAACTTAATCTTCTTTATAATGCACGCAACAATAAAATGAAAGCCAATCAATTCTTTGAGTTTTTATCAGTTTATAGGAATCTAGAAATTTCTTATAAAGCGTCCTCTTTTTCCAAAGATTCGTGCGAGGTAGCTGCTCAGCTAGCGCGTACGAGATATTTTTTAAAGATTGCTCCCTTTTTGAAAAGGATTAAAAAATATTTATTCAGATTCGAACCCGAAAGAATTTGATGTGAACACCAAACATTAAAATCAAGTGTTCTTTATTGCACATATTTGATACATCTTTTTAAGCATATTATCTTTTCCAGAACTCGTTGATTTTCACCAGATGTAGAAACAACAACATTGAAACATGAAAACAACCAAATGATTCTTGGACTCGAGACCCAATAAAATGTCAGAGCTATCATTCATAGCAAAGAAATGAGATAAATAGACTGCATTCTTTTCACATTTTGAATCGATGTCATGGTGATTGGGACTTTACAGTAAGACTAGAGGTTGATGGGTTCACCATCTGTTTAAGTTAATGATTCATCCATAAATGGGTCTGATACAAGTTAAATCCGTCATTGAGGGTCAAACATTAATTTTTCAGTAATTGACTTGGTTTAACTAAATAATTAAATTATTATCGTAATCATCTGACCTGAGTTCGAATTTAATAAAGGACCTCTCCAATCTCCAAAATAATTTTCAAATCGTGATAAATTAGAAATTTGAGATGAAATCTCTAATAAGAAAAATATCTTATTCGTTAATATTAATTAAAATATTTTCAAATGAATTCAAAAGGAATATGTAAAAGAATAAAAGCTTGGATAAATATTTAAGAGGTCCAGTGGTTTTGATTGAAGGACTGAAATATGCCGTTCGGGAGAAGTTCAGAAGATTAAATAAGGGACTGTTCTTTTCCCCCCTCTTCCATTATCTGCTATAAAAGAACATGTAGTGGCGTGAGCGGAGTTTTTCAAATTAATGTAAGGAGATTGTTAGAAATTATTCTGCGTGAGGCATTTCTCAATTCTGTTTCCCAGTGTTAAAATATGTGGAAGAGTATTTTACGACTCATGAGTTGCATCCATTTCTTTTTCCTTCGTTTTTCGATCAGATGATTTAAATGTTTGCAACGTAGAAGACATCATTCACATTATCCGTGAATTAACATGACTTATTGGAATCTAATATTGGTAAGATATCGTTATTTATACTGTTCTTATTTAATGAATGGCATATTTTACTCATTATTAGTTACTTGCTTTATATTTTTCAAGCTACTTTTATATTGTCGGTTCAAGCCGACTTCTAATTAAGTTTCGCAACTAGCCTCAACTCTGAATCTGATATTAGAGAATATTTCTATATTTTTCAAATGTCGTCTGATGGCTTTCTTAGATCATAAGATAACTGAAATCTAATGGTGAGGAAACGCTAAATTTGCTTTTCCCACTTTTCAAATCAAAGATTAAGCATCTGTACCATTTCTTCTTTATATCCCCTTTTTCAGTTAATTCATAGTCGACACACACATGGAATATAAAAGATAATGGAATATGTCAAACCCGTTGCAGTGATGGCCAAACGAGGGAGATGCTAGTATTGTACATGTGTTGTTCTAAACCATTTGCAGTGATGACAAAAATAACTGGTACAATGTCTCTAGCCTTCTTATGGAAATTGATATAAAAATGAAATTCCATTTTATACTAAAAACAAATTCAATTCGATTATTTGAAAAATTCTCGGGGAAAAGATTTCATTTCAATCGATGAGTAAATAAAAGTAATTGGTAGCGAATTATTTGTACAATTTTTTGTTTCAGTTGGCTCGCTTCTCTACGTTATTTGAGCCTTACGGCATCGGTAATTAGGTGCAGGTATATCCCAAAACATGCTACCCCATGCAAATGCATTTATACTTAGAGTAATATTGACTGGAAAACTTTCTGAAGCATAATATGGCAGCATTGAAACCTTGAAATAGTTTTGCCATCCGAAAATACGTTACGTGAACTTAGAAACTAAATGTATCGCGAGATTCAATTCGTTCCTTAACCTGTAAACATGTATAATTATTAGTGTAGAAATGAATCTATATTGACATGGGACATTTATACCTAAATTCTGCAGTGATCAATACGATTCCGACATTTAGGTTTTGAGCAGAGTGCGTTTATATAATTTCCGTATTTTAATAATTAAATGCCTTTTTCAGGAATACCTATAATACTTAGAAACTGCAGCATCAATGCTATTACAAATAAGGGAATTTTGAGAATTTAAATCTATTTTCTGTGGAATCTCGTTTATCTATTTCTATTAAATTTGATCTTCAAAATAAGAGTAACGAATGAAAAATGAATTTTGCTTTGAGTGTGTGATATATATTTGGAACAAATGTAATATTTGTGCGTAGAAATGTTCTAAAATTCTGATAGTATTTAAAGTTCTATCGGTAGAACTTATAGAATGGCTTAAGATACCAAAACGTAATATTTATCGTGATTGAAAATAAAACAAATGAGCGGAACATATGAACAATAAATTCTGATATGAAATGAATACCTTTGAGTTTTAAGCGGAATCTTTTTTCTTTATAGGTAATTTATTGCCTTACTTTTGGGAGCCGAGGAGGACTACAAATGATTCTTCATGCTTGGGAAAAAGTACTTTAATGATCTGAACAAGAATCCGTTATGTCAGATCCCGTTACAAGAAAATCGGAGGACTAAATATATCCGACTGGAATGGAATGTTTATCACATCTTCAGAATTCCGTGCGAGTCCGACGTAAGAAGGTTAGTAATGTTGAAATTATTGCAATATTTTTTAATTTATAGAATTAACAATTTCCCTTTTTTTAATAAGAGAAATGTAGTTTCCACATTTGATAAACAATATGTAATATTTTAAACTAAAATTTTTACAAACTTTTCATTAATAATGGGAAAATGATATACTAAAGCTTGAATATTAAAATAACTGAAATTGATTATCGAGCACTTACTTACGCTTTAAAGTTAACTTGAGGAAATAATTTTTTAATAAAATTTCTCTTCTACTAAGTTCATTCATCATATAAAAACAAAATTTTATTTACAAAATTTTATCGAACTTATTAGTAAGTAAAATTTTTAGTGTTTAGACAAATTGTACTTTATTTGAAAGATATGAATACAAAGGTTCCCTGCGTTTCATCTCTTGTAGTCACTGAAAATTAAGCATAATAATCATTTAAAGGTGGAATTGGAGCAATTATTAATGATGTATAAAAATGCACGAAAAATGCAATTGCACATAAATCGTAAATGTCCATTGCTTATTGTTGTTATACGAAGAGTCACAGCCGCCAAAATGAATTTACCAATGGCAGCTTCAATGTAATACCGGGATTTCTTTTAAATCGGAGCTCGTGGATTTTTCAAATTTTATAATTGGAATGAATGTTTTTCACTTTTTCCTAGCTTCTTTCGTATTCAATTGCTAACTAATATAACTTTATATATTACTTTAGCGATAAATTCTAGAAAAATCTGTATCGCAAGCGGTCATCCGACAATAGAAAATTAAGTCAATTCCTGAATAAGTTTCGTGTTGCTTCAAATGCAACGCAACACTGCAATTCGCATAACTTGCTATATAAGCAAATTCGTGTATTCAGATCGTTATATTGGATTACCACGTCTAATTTCTTCTTGCAAAGAACGATCCATGAACTTATTTATATTTCTTTATCCCGAAATAAGACAGTCTTCCATCAAAAGTCGGGCTTTGAGTAACAGTTGCTTTTTTATTTAAAAACTGACATTGACAAGAAATGGTTTTATACATAAGCTTAATAAGTCTATATTCCTTACTTGATCGTGCAATTCATTCTAAAAATGCTTTTTATTTTGGAAATGCTTAAAATTTTATAGATATCCTTGATTTACTCTTACATTGTTTCATTTTAATCGCAACAAATTTAATATTAGTCGCATTCATGTTTTTTCTGAATGACAATGAAGAAAATACCAATTAAATTTATCTATTGAATTTTATCTATTGAATTAACCATTTTTCAAAAGAAATTCGATCAGCCTGTAGATTTAGGTCATTATTAATTGATCGAAATTTATCGTCCAGTTTTAAAATCGGAAGTAAGCATAATGTGAATATCTACACTAAAAAACTTTATATTGGCGTTTCCGACTCATAGACAAACTATAGTACATATACATTAGGATAGTAAAGCATATTGTTAGTAGGCAACATAGATTCCATTTTCACCTGCGCATTTTTTTCGAATTTCTGTTTTTGGGATACTTAATCAATTAAAATTTTTCAGGATATCTTCAATTATTCGCAAAGTTCGTCCTACAATGGCTATCTAGTTCGTCCTACAATGGTATCTGAAAAAGTGAAAGTTGAAATACTACCGGCAAATTCTGATAGGAATTTTGGCATTCTTCCATCTTTCAACATGATCAACGAACAAGATCGACTTACGAAACATGAATCAGTGTTTATCAGCTTTGGGTGATGTATTCTTCTCTGAAATGTTTTTTAATACTACAAATGCATTTACTCCGTTCGACAATCCAGATTTTGTATTGATCTTAGATTGAAATAACGATTTTTGAGATTAAATATTTCGAAATTAGAATTCCTCACTCGCAGTTGAAGGTATGGATGTGAAAATAAAAAGCTCATCTTCATTTCTGAGCTGAATTGCTTAAATAAAATCCTAGCAACTTTAACTTGGTTGAACTGAGTTTCATTGACTCGTGTACTTGTAGGTCGAAGATGAGGCAAGGTATTACTAGGTATTATATAAATTCCAAGTTTAGAAATTCATTTTATGAATAATGTACTGTAAACTTCAGAAAAAAATTGCCAAATAGCCTTGCATAAGGATGTTAATGAATATCTTGACAGTAGATATTCTGATCATAAATGAGTTCATTACTGGAATTCCCTAAATTTCCTTGTTAAGCATCTATTTAGTATTGGCTTGCAAAGTGCCGGATTCTAAAATCCAAATGTTTGTTGACTAAATTCGTGCACCATATCAAAGTGCATCATTCAGTTAACTAAATTCAGTATTATAGAATAAAGTACTTAAGTACATTGGTTTTTCATTTTAGTGGATAGTTTCCTGTTGACACAACTCAGGTGAACTATGAAGATGAAATAAAAATGTTGTATTTTAGCTATTGACTAGTCGTTTGGCTTCCAAGAAACCGTGAAAATACTTTGAAGTCGAATTAAGGCTTTAGCCGGAGAAACAATCCCTCGTTTGCGAAGTTTTACTTAAAATTTATTCCCTGAATTTCTGTAGAATCGCTATTCAATAATTTGTGTAACAAATATTGCGGTTCAATGATTATACTGATTTACGATTACACGAGTCTAAATTCAAAGTTTGGTTCTAGATTTTGGTAAATATCGGCAATTAGAGCACAAGAACTGTAAGGTTAGATCTTCAGACTTCTTTCCATTTTAATATTAAAAATATGAAGCTAAGCTTCTTTATAAAGGATGATTAACTACTAGCGCACTTAAAGATTCAGGAAAAGAATGGAAGAGTATTTAGTCTTAACGATCCTCCTGATATATTTTACTATTGATTAAATTTACAAATTTACATATTAAACAGGTAATTTAGAGAATATTGCAGGGTGGGTTAGGTACCAGCCGGCTGGTGAATGGGTGGGAAAGCTGTAGGTAGCCTAATCTGAGTACTGTTCTAGAATTATAAACCAAGCAACTAATCAAACTAACATGTCTTATTATAAAGAAGCTTACTTTGTATTTTTGACATCAAAATGTAAAGGAATTTGAAGATTTTCATAAAAATAAGGCTAGTTTGGCTGCGTTTCAGATCAAGCGATATAACAGCACTCGTAGAATCGCGATCATTTTAAGTTTTCTATGTAAAAATTTAACCGGTTTTTTTTGTGTAAGCACAATAATTAGCTCATTTCGCTATCTCGGAATTAAATTAACGAACTTGCAATTTAGAGATAATCGGCTTCAAGGTATTTTCTGCAATATTCTGTTCAGGCTCTTTTCTCACAGTACATAACTATTTATTTGTTTACTGGCTGCACTTGGAACGTTCTGTCAACAATTGGCTTCTGCAGCCTCTTTTGTATGAATTCATGAAATCCCATTTCTTTACCTCGCATAGATATTGAAATTCAATGAAACGCAGTTGTATCACAAAACTAAGATTGAACAGAATTTGAAATTTTAATGCAATGCATGAACTCCAAATTGTTACAAAACATCTCTGAACCTGATGTTTAACGACCCGGTCTGATATATTTAAGATGCGTTTGTGTTTTGTGTAGATTACACTTATAGATCTAAATTTCTAATTGTCAAATATCGAATTTTTTAAATCCTGAAAAATTAAGCGACGATATCTTGTACTTTTATAACTATGCGATTATAAAGATGCCTAAAATTAAAGAACACTAGCTTGATACGATTTCAGATATATTGCATAAAGCTTTACTCAATTGAAACTATGAAATCTGAATCTTATGTAGATGGCAGTGTTCATAATTCTTAAAATTATTATCAATAGAAATGAAACATGGAAGAAATGAATAAAACTCTGTATTATAACTTTGAAAATTTACCGTAAAATTACAATGACAAAGCGGGCTAGAATGGCTAATTGTCTGCATTTTTATAGAAAATAGCATTTTCTTAAGACTGCCCTTGCACGCAATATCTTCTAGAATTTGATGCTGCAAAGGGTTGCATCTGAAATTATGAGTACATTTAACTTATGTATTAAAATGTATTGAATTATTGTTCCTTCTGCGTAAATTATAAATTCTTTAACTCTTGATTTTTAATTATTAGCTCAAAGAAATGCAATTGTTTCTAAATCTTCTAATAGCCCCGAATAAATTTAACCTTTTTGGAAAAGACTCGGCGATTCAAGTTGCCATATTTTATTAAAATGAATATTTTAAATTAATGATTCAATTAATTTTTTACGAAAGTTTTGTATTTTAACTTATTAAAAGTTTTGAGCTAATCCTGTCTATAGTTAATTCAAATAACAAATGTAGCGAAACTATGATACAATGAACATAAATGCATCACCAATTGTAATATATGCGTATCAAACTCGAGCATCTGTCTTTCCTCAGCAATTGTATTTAATCTCCGATAGTATTATATAATGGTTCTTAACGTCTTAAATACAGATAACATTGGGGATAATTGTTTGCAATCATTGCAAATTATGCTTTATTTAAAAGTTTATCTTAAGACTTCCTAGTGCTTTATAATACTTGAATGTTTATATATATCTGAAATATATAAATGTGTATGTAATGTTTCGCTATATATTTGCTATTGTGTATATATTATGTATATTGCAAATTAAATTAAACTATTTCTGTAATTATATTGAGGCTGGGTGATGTTCATTGTAACTGGCTGATATTTAAATTTAATGAAGTCAATTATTCTGCATGAATCCGAGATTCATGAGCAATTTCCAAAAAATGCAATTTAAAAAAAAAAACATGTTCGTCTGAAGTTCCTATATATTTATATTCATGGATTTGAAATGTATAACATTTTGAAAATGGAAATTTCTGATCAATCCTTAACTTTTTGTTGCTGAATTAAATTACGTGCAGAAATGAAGGCTTAGTCTTTAACACTGAGGAATACCCGAGCATAGTTAAATTAATATTTTGTATAGCATATCCATTCTGTACTTCCAATATTCGAATTTTTCTAACTCTTGCTGATCCTCTGAAGTTCACATGTTCCAAGAATTTCTTTGCTGTTCTCGGAGGGGGAAACACAAATGAATGCTTAACTTCTAACATTCGAGGCTATTTTTCCAGAAGCTAGTTAACATCCTTAAAATGTTGCAAAGCCTCGAATGACAATTGATTAACAATCCTTTCATTTTGAATTTGACCATGTGTTGGAGTCGAATGAAATACTGAATTCAGAAACTGAATCTGATAAACGTTGCAGTCATAAAATGCAAATAAAACGAAAGACTAGACTTTAAAAGTTTCAAGATTAAAATAGGTGTTATTCATGGTTCTGCTTGGCTTTTCTATTCGTCTTTTCATTACTTTCAGAATGTTTGAGTGCATTTCAAACATTTTCTATACCAAATCTACATGTTGAACATAAAACTCCCTTTTATCTTTCGTATTTTAGAAAATGATCTTTACTATTGGAGGCCCTTTAATGGCTGTAATAATCAACCGTTTTATCTTCATTCATTTTGTGCTTTTCATTTTGAAGTGGATTATGATTTGAATAGGTTATATCAAGTTAAACGTAGACCGTTTGAGACATAGGTTCAAACAAATATTATCAACTATATCCATGGACAGGAGACAAAATTCTATACTTTAATCCTTTGAGATCTGAAGAATCAAACTTGGTAACTTGGTTTCTATTTATGTGAACCACTCGTAAGTTACGAACTTTTGTTTCTCTGAAAACGTGACTGTCTATTTTTCACTCAAATATAGAAATTCTCATAAAATTAGTTTTCCATTTTACGCATTTATGGAATATTTAAAATTCTTTCGAGTTCTCGACAAGTTAACAATCTCTATCCCTATTTCCAAAAGTTTCTATTCTAAGATACCTTCTAATGCTAGCATTAAAGTTATGAATAGGAAGACAAAGCTGGAAGATCTGCTAATGAATTTTTACCTCTACCGATTACTTCCATTTATTTGCAGTCTGGCATAATTGAGCGATTTCTCGCTGACAAGAAAAATGGAACATGAAAACGTATTCCGCTTTATAAATTTCTTCTCGACAATTCTTTAACAGTATAATTGTCCAACTTCTTAGTCACGGATGTTGTCAACTTGATTTTAGATTATGCACATATGCTGTGCACCGAAATGTTTTTCACAAATTGTCTAATTTGAAGATTGATTATTCAATGCCTCTAAAGACTGAAGTCGCCAAGTCCTACAGATTGCCTCATCGTGGCGGGAGGGTGTCCCTGGACAGAATGGGTGAAGTACGTCGGGGGCTTGCTCCTGGTAGGTTCACCCAAGGCGTGAAGGCCATTCTACTATGCCTAGCTAAAATCTGCAGGCGAAGGAGGCAAGACAGTCTACCTCCTGGTGCTCCAATCTTTTGACTCACAGAAGCTGTACTTCCCTCCCCATGAATCGGTTGACAAATGAGGCGAGATTCCTAGATAAGAATTGGATGGTACCCCTACTCATGATTGGTATAGGGACAATAAGCCGGGCCAGTCCTTAATTCTCCCTTGTGATAGAAAAGCCAACACTTGCCTGTCGCGCCTTGCCAGTGGCCACCTTAAATGTCTTTTCTTTTCTCAGGGTGAAAAATCTTATTCTTTGTCCGAAATGCTGCCAACATCGGGCCTCTGCTAAACATATTCTAGACTGTTTATGATTTTGGGGAGAAATTTATTCTTCTCACTTCCTCGTTTTGACTTCTTGTAAATGGATTTTTGGATTTGGTCTAAGTCAGGCCATGGAGATTAACAACAACCTTCTGAAGTTTCCAAATGACATAAGTTGAAGTATTCTATTTAGATTTCCGCTTTTTTCTAAGCGGTATCTTCATACTTTAAGAAACTGGTTTGCAAAATATTTAGTTTTATTTATTCTGAACATTTAGAAATTGTGTGAAATACTATGGCCAATTTTCTTATTGCTTTTGAATGTTAACTATAATGTATTTCCCTTGAGGTTATAAACCAGAAAACTCTAATTTTGGTTTTAATTGTCCAATTTTTTGTTGCTTTTCTTCCGATTTGACAGCCGAAACTTCCTTCCAGTTTTGATCCCATTATAAAAATTAATAGCTAAATTAATTGAAAGACTTTGCTTGACAATGTATTGCATCTTATCACTCATCTTAGTACGCTTGTTAGTTCGTTTGATAAGTCAATAACTTCGCCGTACATTGTATTTCTACTAAACAATAATAGACGAAGCCGATTTTTCGATTTCTGCAGCTAAATATGACTCCATTTCTCTACCAAATTAAGTTTCCAGAGCAATAAAACTTGAATCTTTAGACATTAATCATCATGTCATTGAATACTATCCTTGTTCTTCCAGCAAATAGTCATAGAATCTTCGATGTACAATAATTTTCTGTGCATCTAGACTTTGATTCCAGCTACTATAGTCTGTCTTAATGATATATTAACTTGTCATTGTTAATAAACCAATGTTATGCTTAACAGCCTGTAGCATAGCCTGGTTATTTAGGAATATTTATGTAACCAGTCTTTTCTTCAAATGTGGTAAATGCATTTTCTCATGAATTGTATATTGCGGTCACTGAAACTTGATCAAAATATTTCTAGAATTTGATACTATTTTAAATGAATTTTCTAAATTATTTTTAATTGGAACCAATGTTCTAGAAGAATAGTCATGATTATTGGTTGTCCTGGTTAGTTACTAGTTTAGCTGCTATTTTACGATTACCTTCACTGCATTGGCTCTATTTACTTAAATCTTTACTATTTGGAACTATCCCTCTTACAATTAATCATTATGGAATAGAATCTTCCACTAATTGCATTTCGAATGGTTAAAATTAGCAATGTGCAAAAAATCTTGATATTGAAATCTAGAAATATATCTCCATTAAATCTCATTTTCAGCAGTAAGTGGAATATCTAGCATTTTTTGCAGAAATAATGGAGGAAAAGCCTTTTGTCATCTTTATGTACAAAATTACCTCCAGCAGAATAGAAACTTGCTTTCTATCCGTTTCTTTCTAATTAATCTAAAAGGCAGTATTCAAAATTTTAATTTATAAACATTTAAATCAAATTTTTTACATAGTTTGTGCAAGGCTATAAGTTGTCATTAAGACAGAATAGAGTCGAGAAAGGCTTCCAACTATTTTGGATAAAAGATTGGCGGAATTAAAGCAATTGACTTTACTAGTCTCTAGCTGCAGAGTTGTTAAAATTTAATGTAGCTTCCTTTTAAAAAACTAAATTTGTAATGATTGCTGATTTGATGCAGTTAACCCTCTCACCTATGAATTTTATATCCTAATTAGACACCATCTTATTTGAAAGATATTCTTATTTTAATCCTCATAACAGAATGGCTGATGTACTAACATTAGAAACTGATTTTTGTGTTTTAAATTTAAATTTCTTTAAACTGCAGATTTAAATACTAAATTCGATAATTGGTTTCTGGTACGTTATTGTAATCAAGAGTTAAACATCTTATTTCTACAACCCAAACAACCGGTTCTGAACTCTTCGATTGTTAAAAAAATAAGATGCATTTTCCAGCGGTAAACATTTTCTGCATTAATGGTCACTGACGGGTGTTCTCTAAAATAGACTATTTATGCTCGTTTCGGGTAGTTTCGTTTAACGATGAGTTTGAGCTCGTCAGACTCGTCTGGTTATCAGTACCAGATTCCCCTCCTCTTTATAGGAGATTGAAAACCGTAGCGTATACTTTGCTCGTTAGAAACACTCACCCGTGTGTATTTGGGAGGGGAGGGTGAGGGGGGGGCAAGAAAGCTTTTTAAAGAATAATCAAAAGATGTACCAGCTTACATTTGGTTAATAGTTATCAACTACCTCTCTGAAAATTCCTTTGCATAACAAGTTTCTAAAAACGCGGTATGTCGTTGTTTTAAAAGGAAGATGAAAAAAATCTTACTTTTGAAAATAAACTCGGGCGTTCATATATTCCTAGATATCTGAACTGAAATGGTCTTAAACACGAGAGGGTTAAAATATTATGGATGTAAAAGGAATGCTTATGGAATTTTTGTTTTCAAGTTATTTGGTGCAATTAAATTTGCATTTTTACTATTTTAAATATCTAAAACACATTGGAATTAGAATTGAGCTAGCAAAAAGTCTTTAGAATTCTAAATTTTTCTAACCCGAAATCGTGATAAAATGATAATGAATTTCAATCGCCTTTAAATTTTTAAACCTGTTTTATTAGATTTGTACAGCAGCTTGTTTTAATATGTCCGCATAATTTGAAAGGGTACTAGATTCTCTGACGGTTATTTCAACAGCCTCGTACATTGAGCAGGTCATTGAAAAGCAATTAATGATAGGATGCAAAATAAAATATTTAAAATAAGGCTTTAAGGTGCAGAATTTTAAGACTTGACATTTTGGATTGGTAATTTTGATATTTTTACAGTTGGAGAAATTATTTTAATTGTAAAAGCTAATTTCTAGGATGGGAAGTTAAGTTTAGATTGCATATTTTTGAATTTTCCTCTCATCCTGAATAGCCGATTCTGGTTTTTAAATTTTCCAATTAAATCTTTAATTTTGGGATTTCCATTGAACCTTTTGTCCTTTGCCTTTGAAGTTAATGCTTCTATTCATTTGGCTGGTAACGGTGATAAAATTAATGTTTAAGGTTAACACAAATTGTCAATGCCTAGGCAATAGACGATTTACAATATTGATTTAAAAGACGTTATTCTGCGAGCATTGAAATCCTCCTTCACTTCAAAACTTGCGACAACATGCGATCGAACAAAAGTAAATGTCTGATACAAATGCATATTCCACTCTAAAATGTTGCTGGAATGCTACCTATTGAGAATTCGCACTAATGTATCTTTCCTATATTGCTTATCATTTCAGTCATTTCCAAAACGTGAAATTTCAGTAATACTCTAAGATGTTTCATCTATGTAACTAAATGTTAGAACGAGAATTGTTCATGTTAAGCCTCTTCCATCAGCTTGTATCATTACAAATTGTATTCGAATACCGCCCTCTGTTAAAAATTGATCACTCTGCAAGGAATGGTTCTTCTGTTGTGAAGATAGTTATATGCTTTATAATAGGATAACGGCTCATGCGAGTTTTAAAATGTAAGATGCAAGGATATTTTTAACATTTTTCTCTTAATGAATTTTAAATATTTTGGTACAATATTTCACGTTCCTTCCCCTGTGTGTGTGTGGTTCCTTTCCCCTGTGTGTGTGTGGTTCC
>JAPMOR010087098.1:0-12583 GCA_026543865.1 Argiope aurantia
TGATTCATGAGGACAGTGACTTCTGGTTTTACAGACTGCATGATATCGAGTAGCAAATTTTTCTTTGCCTTTTCGCCATTTTGAAATGCTAGATAACCGACATGGATAGCCTTCCGGACTTCTGGTAGATTGATGAAGCTCTTATAAAAGTTGAAATCTTCTGGTTCTTTGGTTCGAAGGTAGTTGTAATAAAACTGATAATCAGTGTAATTAGTGAAGTAGCTTTTGTATGGTAAGACATCTATTGGAAGTAATAATTTATCTGCTTCATAAACAGCTTCGTAATATTCGTTACGGCGAATATGTTGGCGTATCGAGTCGGAAAGGTTTTGCATGACGGCTGCTTGCTTTCTGTCAATGAGTCCGAGTTGGTATAAATACGGGCTATAATCCAGCATGGTTTCAGGATCACAATATCCATTGCCTATTGCTATACCTTTAAAGTTTATTTTAGATGACAATCCTTCCTTATGAATTTTGTATGCCAGGGATGGAACGAACTTTCCTAAAACACAAATAAAAAGAAAACGAAGGTATAAATGTCGTTGCAAATTAAAGCAACATATAATCAAAAAATGAATATAACTTGATATTGTTGAAAAAAGTAATTTAATTTTTAAAGATGTGTGACGAAATTCGATATCATTCCATTGCAAAATGCTATATATATATGTAATGATATTTTAAAATCTAATTTAAACTTATTTAATTTCCTAACTCAATTCAGCACATATGAACTTCATTCTAAAATATTCTCTTATTTTCTGATCCCATTCCACTTTTTCTATTTAATTAATTCAATACGAGTTTTAAAATTGATGAATCGGCTAAAAACCGACAAGTTCCCACACTTCGAGTGAAGGGATAAAAACTGTGTAAATTATTATTGTGCTGTGTTAAATTATTATTGTAATTATTATTTATTTGATAGTGAAGATTGTTGCATGGATGAAATGACTTGAGGACACGTGGTTAACCGAATTCTTAACATCCTGACCCCGGATGAGCCAGGGGCGTTCATCAAAATTTCCAAGAGAAAATAATTATACTTATATATCATGAACTGTAAATTTAACTTCAAGAAAGTTACCTGGTAATTACTAAAAAAATGTTAAATAACTATTAAATCCAAGAGTACATATGAAAAAGAACGTATTGCAAGTGAAAACATGATAAAGAACATACTGCAAGGAAAAGATATATATAAAAAAACATTTCAAATAACAAATACATATTACAATAACAAATACATATTTCAAATTGCAAATACGCATTTCAAATAATAGAATATACATGTTAAACATATTCAATAATGTCACTAGCTAAATAATTAATATTCTAGAAGTTAAGCATATGATACATATAATAAAATTATTATTACAGTTTTACTTCTTAGTCCTGGACTTCTAAATTAGAAAACAATTGTACAGGACGTTTAATAGTTGATGACTGGTGAATATGTGGTGAAAGAACTCGATCACATTACGAGACGGATCGAGTTTCTTCAATTTTGGGAGATTCTTGAGAACATTGGAGTCAACTTTGACTATCTGGTTGCAAGACAGATTCAAAGTTTTGAGCTGTCTCATGGCCATGGGGAAGAAATCAATTCCGAATATACTTAATTTTCCGTATTTGAAAGGAAACTCCTTCAAGTTGCTCATGCATCCAGTCTAAGGACTCTTGTTGCCTGTTCTAGCATGACACAAAGAGCATATCCGCTCCAAAGATGAACTGTTCATTACTTTGAAACTTACCGTTACAGTATTCTTGCAATTTATTTTCCAGTCGCACGCAAAATAAGACGACAAGGCAGAATCAATAATTTCTATTTTTTAAAAATTTGAGTAGGGTTATCCAATCAGCAGGCAGAACTTTCGGCGATTCTCTTGCAGAACCAAGCAAGTGAGCTTTCCAGAAAGTATCATACAAATAAAATCGGTCAATTTCCATGGACCTTAAAGCTGGAAAAATGGAATTAAAAGCTTTCGTATCATCCAACCGGTAGCAGTTTGCAATGGTAATGATGTTTCTCCTACGAATGTGTATATTAGTACAACTGCAAGGGCAGATTTCTTTTCTTGAAGGGCATATTGATCCTCCCAATGCTAATATGGCGAAGAAAACAGTAAAAAGGATATGCGAAACATCTTAAAAGAACTGCAAAGATCCTTATCTTGCTTACTGCTGGCATCATAAACTATTCAGTTGCAATTGGGAGAAGTGTTGCATTTTCCGGTATTGGAAGAAGTTTTCTGTTGCAACGGTGCGTCATGTAGTTCGTCCTTTATTTTAAATTCTTTTCCGAAATTACATAAATTATCCCTGGATTTATTTTCTGAAGTCTCATCGAGCAGTAAAGAATCTGCCTCCCATAAGCATTTCACATCATTTTCCACTACACAACAAGATACAGTAAATATGGTAGAATGTTTTCTTTTTTCGAAGTCTGGCATTTGACCTGTCAACGTGTCACCAAAAAGTGTCGGTTGCACGAATAAGTTTTTGTTTATTTTTCTTACTTCTCCCCTTAGAACATTACACAGGAGGTCAGAACCGAGCAAGATCGGAATAGGGTAGGAATTTTCGAGGGAGTCAGACAGCAGCACGCAGGTGCTTGGAATTATTTTGTTTATAAGTTTGGGGTCAACATTCGAATATATGTCCGTACCAGTTATTTCGTCTGACGCCAAAGCCTCAATGTTTATGGATTGAAAAGGAGGAAATCTTCTCCTTATTTTCAGGAAGTATAACGTCGAATATTTTCTCGATGGGTTCGCGTTTCGAAAAAGTATAAATTAAAAGTTACTCCTGGCGTATTGGCTTCAAATTTAAAGCTTGTTTCAGATCACTATGCAAAAATGATCTTTGTGACCCTGAGTCAAATAAAAGTTAGCCATGACCCTGTTAGAACAATTCTCTGCCTGGACGTTAGCTGTTTGAAGCACGGTCGCGTAACTGCCAGGGTTATCTTCCGTTTTTAAAACGGAAGAAGTTACAACTTCCTGTCCGTGTGTTTCGGTTTCGGAAGTGCCGCTTTCAGTTTTATTTTTCGGGCAAAACAAGGAATTGTGCTGCAAACTATGGCACGTTTCACACGGTGAAATTTTAACTTTGCATTGAGAAATTAGATGTCTATAAGCCATACATCGATAGCATCTACCATCTTTCTTTAATTTATAACGTTTTTGCTCACCCGAGAAAGTTCTGCATTTTAATGCAGTGCGCGCATCAGAGTTACAAAAAATACACACATTTTTAACAACAGTAATTAAAGCGGCAGATGAAGGCAACTTATTTTCAAATTTAAACTGTCCATGATAAGAAGAATTACGTGGAGGATATCGGGGAATTTCAGGAACTTTTTGAGAATGTCCAATTACAATATTTGCAGATTCGCGAGATTCAATTTCAAATTTTATAAATTTGATTAGTTCGTTAACATCACCAATCTTAGAAGAATCTCTCTTACGATGGAACTCTACGACTGAATCCCGGAGTAATTGCTTTAATAAAATTGGTATAAGTAAGTGACCATAATTTCCGGATGCAATTCCCATTGAGTTTAAATTTCTTATATTCATTTCACTCTCTTCATGCAGTTTTCGTAATCCTTTGAGATTGAAAGAGGATTTTACAGGTTCAGTTTCTAATAGTCGATTCATGAAATGACTAATCAAATGGTCTTGCCTCCCATATCTGTCCTTTAACAGAGATAAATACAATTTGTAATTTTCTTAAATAAGAGAAAAACAGAGACAATTTCGTAAGCGTCGTCCTAAAAAGGACTTTAAATATATGAATTTATCAACAACACTTAATGAATCATTAGAATGAATTGCATTATTGAAGGTATTGATGAATTCTAGAAAAGTGCTAGCATCTCCACTAAATGTGGGAATTCTTAGCTTTCGCAAATGAATGAATGTTGTAGGATAGTTAATATTTACACTAGAACCATTAGCAGCAAGTGTACTAGTGCACTAGAACCTTAGCAGCAAGTTGTTGATCAATTTTAAACTTATCAATCTTACTTTTGATTTTGAACTTAGTTTCATTTATTTGCTCTTCATACTCAAGAGAGCTTTGCATTTCTGTTTCAAACAATGCACTATCAGAAATTAAATCCTCAATTTCACTGTTAAGGCTTTTGAGATCTAATTGTTTTGCTTAATCTCAATAAATACTGCAAAAGTTGTTCTTGATAACTTTCCTTTTTAATATCATAATTTTCTAAGAACAAATAAACCTTGTTAATCAATTTTGTACAAGCGGTACGAGATATATACCGTTTTGTCTTTAACTTATCAAGAGTTTCATTTTCATGCATAAAATAAAGTTTACAGTATCTTTTTAAATGTCCAACGACGAGTTATAATCCTAGATAAATGCAGAATTTCAAGAGCACCATGATTATTCACAAATTCAAGAGCTTAAATACAATCTTCACCCTGTATAATTGTTCACGGGTTTCGGCACCATGATTATACATTATTATTGTTACTTTTCTTGATTACACAATAATTTATTTTGTAGTGAAGATGAGTGAAACGACTATGTGCTTTATTGGTAACATCAACAACAAAAGGCACATGATTACCCAATTGTGTTGTAGACCTGGAGAATTACACATAAAATTTCTCGGGAGAGAGCCGAGATCACACTTCCCCTAGTACGCTTCTTCTAGAAAAAAAAAAAATACTAACATCAACAGTGAGACTACTTGATATTTACATGATTGGCAGCTAGCTCCGACCAGGAAGACCACGCGGGTAACTTAATGCTTAACAAACTGTCCAGCAAGCACATTCTTTTAAAAGACCCCTATGTTTCCCTTATCAAAATGGGTAAGTGTGAGAAATCTCTATCAGAATCTTATAGTATATAGACACTGGGAAAACTATTTTTTCTCTCTCTTTTCGCTAATCTGCACTTGTATAGCGGACGTGCCTTGTCCGCGCTGCTTGCCCATAAATTGTGACTCCCGGTAGGAAATTGATTGAGAGGAAATTCAAAGTGTCATTTCTGTCTTCAACCGTGACTCAGTTTCAAAAATTATAGTTACATTTATATATATATAGAATATTTGTCTAAATTATATTGGAAAAAACACTCATGAAACAATATATATATATATATATATATATATATATATATATATATATCAGTTTTAAGAAACAAATGTATTATTGCCTGAAACAAATGTATATTTGCCTGAAAAGATATGAAAATCAAAACTCTTCTTGTACTGAAGTCTTTCAAATGATTTGCTCAAAGTCTTGTAAATAATTAAAGGAAAATATATCTAGTTAGTGAATTAAGAAAGAATTAAATTGTATTTCTACTTATTCTCGAAATTTTAGCTTTCGAATAATAAATAATACGGTATTTTAAATTCTCTTTCACATGATGCGCGTTGAAAAATGTATAAAATATCTTTAAACAAACAATTTTTAATTGTATAAATCAAAAATCAGGGAACATATTGAGAAATTATAATATAAACTTGAATAAAAAATATAAATTGGATTTAAACTTATGAGGTATTTCGTAAGAAATTTTTTATCAGAATTTAAAATTTGAAAAATAATAATTTAAAAATGCCAATACCATTGAAATCTAAATCATGGAACTATAAAAAAATCAATGTAACTTCCCAAATAGAAAAATAGAAAGAAAATTCAAACTTTTTTATAAAGTAAATTTCAAAGAATAATGAATAAAAAATATTAGATATCTTCTAAAAATCGTCTTTCTATGATAGTATAAAGCAGAAAGGAACTTTAAACATGAACTTGTTCGGAATGTGGGACTTCTGATGTTCTTCTCATAATACTTTTAGAATAAATCAAATAATAAAGAAGCAGAGATTTATTAAAATGTATTAAAAATGAACATCAATATAAGGGTAGCTGTGGTACCATTATATCCTTTCATCCTCTTTTTTCTTTGAATAAATTTGATTTGTTTTTATTTTATATTCAAATCTATTAACAATTTAATGCAATTTTCAGCTAAACTTCATTCTTCAATAAACGGAAGGGCAAAACATGAGCAAAAATTAAATTCCCTATGGAATTTTTTTTTCTCTATCCAAGAAATCATGCTTCCCTGCTTAGTAAAAGAAGCAGAAAAAAATTATTATTTTTTTTTCTTTCTACGAATTTAAATACTGAAAATAAATAAGAAGAAAAAAAAGGATATTTCATTATATATGGAATTTAATTGAAAATAATTTGTTCAAATAATGCATACAATTTTTTCGTTAAAATACGATGACATTTCTTGAAATCTAAATGATTTTTGTAAACTTTTTTTTAACATATAATGATGAATCTGATTAAAACGTTTTCATAGTTTTACGTTTACGATCAAACGTTTTACGATCTTATTTGGGTTCCTGATTCATATTTAAAAAATTCTTGACTTCAAATAAAATATTTTAAGCTTCTAGGGACAGAATTTCTTAAGAATCTAAAGCTATTTTTGTCCAAAAATGGATTTTTTTAAAAAAATGTTTTTAATAAGTGAATTAATATCGATTTAACAAACAATGGATTTTTTTAATTTTTAATCAATTATTAGACATCGATGAATTGAAATGGCCTTTCCATTTAGTCTTAAAAAAATTGACATTTCCCTGAATATTGAGTTGTGTACTATAAATGGGTTGAAAAAAATAAATAACAAATTAATTTTTAAAAATGTAGTTAGCAAAATTATTGTGACATGTTTTATTTTAATTTCTGTACACGTTTATAAATTGTTTTTATTGCAATCTTATGAAATCTTATACTACAATGTTCACAAATACTATGCATTTATTAAATCTATTTTTTTATTTCTACATTGTAGATATTTTAAGACTATTTAGGATGAAAAAATTAATTTTTTTTAGATTTTTAAGCGACATGTTATTCAACATTTTTCCTTAGGTATATTAAAACGACATATCATATGCCATTTTTGCAGGGATTGTATGCTGAATTCTTTTATTTCAGACTTACTGACTTGCATTTATGAAGATTATCGCATGATAACATATACGCTATTTGTTAAGAAAAACTAATAATTTAAAAAACTAATTTTAAACTGTTTTATAGTGAAAATGGGTCTTTTTACATACACTAAAGTTTACATCGGATATAATAGTTTGCATGAAAAAAAAATTTTCTTTATTCAAAACGGATTTCGATTATTTTTGGTATTGAAACCTTCTTATAGAATATCATTATTTGCAATCCTATTCAAAATTACCGCAGCATGCTTGAAGAAGTATGCGATGTTTATTTTTATTTTTATTTTAACCATTCCATTTACTGAATATTTCCAGTTATTATATGAATTGGAATAAGTTTTTCTTCTCTATGGATTGCATGAAGTTGCTATGGTTTCAATGTTAAAACTCTTTCATCAACTGCATGGGTATAATGCCGGGTTTACACTCGGCCAGTTATAAGCTGGCCAGTAGACAGCGCATGCGTAGAAAGGATGAAAAATGCTATTCAGTCGATGGCAAGTAATTGACCCGACGGGACAACAAGATACCGCTTTATTATTATTTTTTCTTACTCCACATACTTTTGTAGGCTTTGGTGGTGTTTTTTGGCGTGAAAAAATTGATCACTTATTATAGATTAATTCCGACATTTTGAGATCTTTGTTCTTTCTGATGCGAGGTTTTTTGTTTTTTTGTTTTTTTTTCATTTTATTTGACTTTTTTTCTATAGTTTTCCATATTCAAGTATGTTGACCGTTTTTTTTTAACCATGTTTCTTTGTGTAAATATTCATCATTTTAATACGATACGCAATGAAAAGGAAAAATCCAGAGATCACGGCAATTACAGCCAAGCATGGAATGACTGAACGTATCTTACGAAATTTTGACAACCGTAAATTAGACCCTTTCTAGTCATGCGCTGCCTATTGGCCGTCTTATAACTGGCCAAGTGTAAACTCGGCATAAGGATAAGAACTTTTGATCTTTCGCAAGAAGCAAAATAAGAAGGTTTATAAAGGTTGATCAAGAAAAAACAGGAGATTTTTGAAGTCCTGTAGCATATTATGTACTGGACGAAATATAACAAAATTTCGCCTTCATACACGTTTAAGTATGAGGTTTCGATTTATCAAAAAAAAAAAAGTTAGTACCAAAAAACGCTGATAGGGGAAATCCGAGCGCTGCAAGCGCACAATGTGTGAAAAAAGAATACATAACTGCTAGTGGAAACAGTAAATAGCAACACACCAAATATCAAGGAAAAACGTTTATTATTGCAACTTACAAATTTGGCTCAAGGTGACCACCAACTTGTTGTTCCAATAATTGCATGCGGTACACGAGGTTTTCGACGGTGGTTCACAGCATATCGGTATTTATTCGTCTGACATGTATCTTTATTTGATATTTTAAAGTAGGAATATCAGGATCATGTCATTGATACACAACGCCTTTCGAGTAGCCCCAGAATCAGAAATTGCCAAGATTCAGATCAGTATTATCAGTTAATGGGTGTTATCTTATGCGGATAAAATTTCAGGATCTTACGCAATATCTTCTGCACCGTAGAGAAAGGAATATCTGTTTGTCGTGATATTGAACGTCCATTGCTGGTAACCTGCTTATTAGCTCTCTCTTGATCCATAACGGTAGTTGCAACTTCTTCAACTTGTTGCTGCTTGATATCTTTACGTACGAGGCCTGGTTACATACTAAGAATTCCTGTTGTTTCAAATCTTTCAACAATTCTTCGTAAGTAGTTATGGTCATCGGTCCTCTACGTAACTGTTTTAACCGCCGGTATTCACGAAGAGCAGCCGTGGCATTTTCATCCCGCTGATAAAATAGCTTGAATAATAATGTACGTTCACGTAATGAAAACGTCAACCCAAGGGCGAATTCTAGCAAAATGACTTGAATTTCCGCATCCCAACCTTTTATCCTTAATACCGTGTCACAAAGTACCCGCATATTCGAAATACATAATAAAGTTTTCGTAGCAGCTCCAGAATTTCTTCTATCGGCGTTTGTTGGTACTATTATTTTTTCTTGATAAATCGAAACCACATACTTTAATGTGTATGGTGGCCAAATTTTGTTATATTTCGTCCAGTACATAACACGCTACAGGGCTCCGAACACCTCCTGTTATTTATTGATCACCCTGTTTTTTTATGTAACGTTTATAATTTTAATTAAAAAGTATTTGATTAGGTTTTTTACATTAATTATATGGCAAAAATCATTATTATAACTAGATAATAAAATGATTTTAATAATGCAGTATATTATCAATTTATTGCTTAGTACCAGATGTCGAATCTTCATAATTATAGCAAAGAATATAGAAAAAGAAACCGAAGAATCACATTAGAGCTTAATTTTTTTTATTAAAAACAATTATTGAATGATTATCATTTTCATATTCTAAATTTTATTAAATGGATATAGAATTGTTTAAAATTAAAAGAACAAGACAAGTTTTGTTACTGATATATCTATGCATCAATATGTAATAAAAAATAAAAGTTCAACCACTTCTTCTCCAATTACACAGGGTGCCCATAAAATAACTTTCCTTGTTTGGTGGCATTAGCAGTTAAAACGAAAGAACGAAATGAAATCACATTTCATATATACACTGTGAAAGGCTTGAAAAGATGAATTCCACAGAAAAAAAAATAGTACCAAAAGTTGTCGATAAGAAAAATACTGGCGCTATGGGAGTACAGTTACGAATGAATTCATGAAATTCAGAGAAAATGATCTTTTATTCATCAACATTAGCGTTCCCTGGAAGCCGTGCAACATTTTCATTATGCTGACCTTCCCTGTGTATAACAAATTGCATAAGGTGTATGACGTTCTCTCCTGTCTGTAAACTGTCCATTTCGATGTTCATAATAGCTCGTCATATGTTCTGCACATAAGACATGCAGGTTTGCTTAAGAGCAGCCAAGGCGTTACATTGTCTAGTGTAGAACAGTTTTACCTGCAAATCATGATGAGGTAAGGTAGGTTCCATATTAAGAACACATCAATAATCAATCACGAACAACAGTCAAGAAAGAATTGCTAATAGGTCGTTTGCTCTTCCCTTTTAAAAGGAATGCATATCGCTGCCATCACACATCTATTAGGGATTTTACATTATCCATCCCGATATGATAATTTCCTCATTCGTACATGACAGCAGCGCCATTATTTCTCCTATTGGCAACTTTTAGTAATAATTTTTTCCCCTCTGTAATTCATTTTCCCATGCTTTTCACATATGTGGTTTCATTTCGTTCATTCGTTTTAGCTGTAGAAACCACCAAGCAGGGAAAGTTATTTTGTGGCCACCCTGTATAACGTAAGATACCGTATATCAAACGATAAACTTCGGAAAAAAGGAAAAAGTAAAGATTGTTTTTATAACAATAAGGATATGTCGTATCCATTAATTTTAATGCCGTCGAAAGTTGAACATTACTGATTTATTTATCCAATCACGCATCTTTCTGACCTTTGGACGCTTGACTATTAATATTTTGTTTTCAAAATTTATTGTAACTAATCTTTAATTATTCATTACATCGAATAAGACAGTCTCTCACAATAAAAATTGAAATTTCAAAATACAGTATTTAAAAATTAAAGCATATCTGGTTTTCGCAATGATTAGAAACGATTGCCTGATAAGCGGGATCGAATTCCAACAACTGCCCGCAATTTAAGAAATCTTTTTTATTATTAGTATTTGAACCGTCTAAATTTTGCAATGATTTTTTATCTGTGAAACCGATAAAAGCCGTTGTTAATAAATATGTATAAAATAATTAAAATTCTATGATGTGAGATTTACATTAAGGAAATTTTTAAAATGGTAATTGTCTGAGCCTCCTTTCACGTTTGTGTAAAGTTATTAAAGACATGCTTTATTCGTCTAAGCAATTTTTTGAAAGGAAATTTTAATAATTGCTTTTCTTCCGTCAACTCAGAAATAATCCATCTTGGACCGCGTTTCACACTATAAACTCCCTTTGTTTAGTATATTTTTAATATCATTTTTCAATATTTTATCGAAAGAAAGGAAAAGTGTTAATGTTGAAAGTAAAATGTGCTAAATTTCACAATACGAATCTTTAATTTAAAGCCAATGGATAATAAAAAGCCACTGAATATTTTTGGTTGTCGTTGTCGTGTGACAATTGCAATAAAAAAAGAGAAGAAAATAGAGAGAGAGGGGTACAATTAGAAATTGACCGAAAACATGCATAACAGCCCTGGCCACATCTTCAGCTTTATCGGGATAAAGAATATCCCTGGTGCAGTTAATGTCTATTTTGAAGAAGGCTGAAATCATAGAACGGCAGCTAAAAATATGACAGTGTCTTCATTCTCCATAGAATCTGGAACCATCAGGTATGATCCTCATGCTTCTCAGGTGCTCAGTTCTGAGTCTTGAAATTGTGTTTGTAATGTCTCTTTTATAATTTAGATTTGTCAGGGAGAATTTCTTTCGATTGGTACAGAGCCTCTGTCTTGCCCCTACTTTAGCATCCAGAGCAGAGGGGTGTGATCCACTGCTTTGACCTCCTTGGCAAGAGTGTCGGCCTGCTCATTTCCATCAATGCCCGCGTGGGCTCGGATTCATTGCAAGGTGTACGTCTTCTTCATTGCCACGATAGAGAACAGAAGAGCATTAATATTCTGGAAAAGCCCTGTTTGTCCGCCTGAATATCTCTAAAGCGGATTTGCAATCTGAGAAGATCACGATCCCATCTGAAGGAATCTGCTCTATCTGCGCAAGGTACATGGTCAGAGCTTCTTTGATAGCGATGAATTCTCTTGTGAAGTTAGAGGCAATCTTGCCCGTTAGGACTTAATGTTTGGAAGTTGTTTTGTCTGGAAAAACAAAAAAGATCCCTGATCCTCCTCTGTCACATGCTGTGTCAGAAGAACCGTCTGTATAGATGGTTACAAGATTAAGTCTCGCAAGCTTGAGGATTGCCTTCATAGAATTTCTTTTAATAATTTCTTTCGGTTCTATTTGTTTACATGGCTTTGGGCCAAGTTAATCTTAACAGGTGAGGGTGGTTTGACAGCAAAGCATGGTTCTTGAGTTATGTCAAGAAAGGTGTGGTCTAGATTGATGTGTTTCCTGATATCATTATCATATTGAAGTGTTGAAGATATTTTCAGTCTATTTTTTGCTGTCCAGTTGCGGAAAGCTACGTTTGAGATGTGTTGTTCTTGGCAGTTTCTGATTTTATTTGTATATTTCACAGATACCAATTTTCTCCTGTTTTCCAGTGAGAAGACTAGGCCATATTCAGTCTCCACTTTAAAATTAATTAAAAAATAAAAAATAGGTAAAAATTAAAATAGTGCTCAATTTTTCACCAACCACAACAAAATTGCGGCAACTATTCAAAGACTCGTGAAATATCCGCCATTTTGGATGGCTACCACAATGATAATTTAAAACTATAAGCATATACGAAAAATATATAACTACCATAAATAACAATTTAGTTACAAAAACACATAACTAACCTAAAAACAATTTATTTACATTGTATACCTGAAATAAAAT
>JAPMOR010087103.1:0-16297 GCA_026543865.1 Argiope aurantia
AATGTATGGGGACATATTTTTTGTCGAAGCCATTCATTTTTATATGTTAGATATGATAAGTGCACTATGCCTGTATGATAACTGCACTATACCTGTATGATAACTGCACTATGCCTATCGCGTAGATGCAAACAATAAATTGACCAAGTTTCATCGCAATCGGTTGAACAGTACACCAGCGCATAAGATTCGAACAAACAAAAATTCATTTTTATATATTAGATTCACTAATAATAAATTGCTTTCTTGCATAAAAATATGTAAAAAAAGGTATTGTACTAATCAAATGATTTTATCATTAGATTTTCCTAATCTCCGAGTTCAGACGAATATTTTTCGGATTACTCTGTCTATCTGTGAGCACAAGTCAGAGACGAAACAAGTTAGATGTGAGTAATTTGGCATTTAGTCTTTACAACAAAATTTAACACTTTTGTAAGATTTTCAACGAAATATCACTACTGAAAATCAAGTCTATCTACCTTTCCATCCTTTCAGAAAAGGTGCTCGATAACTAAAAAATTTATTGAGTTCGATACTGAAAACTTGCCACATGATTTTATTATTGGAAAGGGATACGTGAATCCCTTTTTAGATAAAATCCATCAAAGACTTTATACTCAGTCTTCTATGGATCCACGGGTATGGGGATGTAAGTAAATTAAACATATGTTGGTTAGGTAAAGTTTTTACAACAAAATTATTAATTTTGAATTAAATTTGTTAAAGGTTAGCTTGTATGTCTGTTGGGATTTATATGAAAGAGGTATTTCAAAAATGAATTACAGCTAGAAAATTTAATTTTTCATGCAAAGTGAATTGTAGATAATCACCTCACCAATTTCTACAATGTTGTCTAGCATCTCTTCTTTATATGCTACAAAGCTAAATACAAAATGCACGGTGCTGTTAAATAAATTCTATCTCTTTTGACGAAATAAAATCAGTGTTACGAGATTCATGACTCTCAGATGATGAAAAATGTTTACAGCACCATATTTTAGTGAATCTTAATTTTGTCTCACTTTGATAATGCTTCACTTAAAACCGATGACGTCACTTCTAATTAAAAAGAAACTTAATGCCTAATAGCAAATCTCTAAAATTATCTTCTTGTGTGATTGTGTATGTAGTGGAAATGATAGAATGAATCTTAGTGATTAGAATATAATAAATGTGCAAGCGCAGCACAACGAAGACCAACTAACTTTTCCTTGCTGATTTTGTACCTCGAAATGGGACTGAGATGCTTCCGGCGTGGTGGTTGGATCTCGACGAAAAGGTGAGGGTACACGAAAAGGTGAGGGTCTGAATCCTCTCATCGATGACGAGACGTACTTCCTTAGGTAAGGATTGTACCATAGCCGGTGATGACCCTTTGGATTCATCCAAAGTTCCCGCCAGTGTTGCTATTGCGGAGATCCGATCATTCAATATTATTTATCCGTGTGCCTTCGGGGGGTCCATGAGGAAATGATATGACTTTTCTTGCTGATTCTGCGGCTCGATATTTCAGTTCTCATGGCAAAACATGTGTCTTTTATTTTGAACATTTCCCCTTCATATATTTTACCTTAATGGTGTACTATTGTTTTTCATATTTCAAAAATGTTGACTTTGGTGTATTGTTATGAAGGTGATAAAGGTTTTCAGAATTTTTCTTCCTCAGAGAATAAGATGCTGTTCTGTACTCAGTTTATGTGATAATTAGAGGACATCATGTATAAAAAAACATGAAGGAATAATACTTCCTCTTTGATTAGTATAAGAGTGTTATGAGTTTGTATTAGCATACTGTGGTGTGATTCTAAATTTTTTTTCACCGCCAAGAATAAAAAGAAATCGCTCTGTGTTCAGTTTACGCTGACATTAGAGGATTCACTGTATACATAGAAGTCAAAGGAAGAATATTTCTACTGGATTTATTAAATATAAGAATGTTGTAAAGATGAGATAGTCTTGCAATTCTGTGGTGTGACTATGAGAGTTCCACAGACAAATTACGATATAAAGGGGACTAAGTGCTTCAACAAAAACAGATTTACGATCTGATAATTTCCTATAACAATTCAAATTTCAGTGAAAAATCCAAGAATCGTATCTATAGTCCTATTGCCAAGAAGTTGAAACTGAATCATTAGATTATTGGAATCATGAAATTATTTTGAAATCGCAGTATTTTTCAGAGGATAAAGTTCGAGAAAGAAAAAGCAATAACATCAGTATAAAGAATGATTTTTGACTATGCATTTTGGAATCGTTTATTTTATATTAAAGGATAATTTTTCTTAGATTCTGTACTTTAAATTAAAGAAATTTTCTACTGAAAATAAAGAAGTAACGCAAATATTTCAGTTAGATGATATGCAACTCTACTGAACGAAATTCTCTCTAGAAAAAAATGCATTAAAGAACAGTGCTAAATCGTCTCATTTCAAAAAAAAAATTTAAAAAAATTATTTTTTGAAGTGGTGCAGAAAATGAAATATGATTTGGAGAAAAGTGTCTTCTAGTTAGTTTCTCAGTACTATTTGTACGTAATAACAGAAAAGGAAGATACATTTTTTAATTTCCTTTTTTCATGTGCCTTATTTACGCAAAATAATCAATGCAACTGTCTCTTACTTGTGCTGAAAAAAGATCCCTCGTTATCTGTGTAGCATAGATTCATAACAGAATTGAAATTTTGATTCCTGAAAACCTTGTTTTTTTTATTTGTCGAATTGAACACAGGTACGTTCAAATCTCTTCTTCCATATTTTAAATGATTATAAATAAGAGAAAATTACGAATTTACAAACGTTACAAATTATGCTTCAAATATACACACTAATCAATTATTGTGTTGGAAAATAAAGGTAAAAAAACATTTACAGAATAAAATAACGTAATTGACTTATGTCTCGGATTATAAATTTTCCTTCCCGTTATGTTGTAAAAATCAGAAAAAAAAACAAATGACATTTTTTACTAAAAATTTAATGGTTGCCACATTAGTTTTGAAAAATAATTATGAAGATTAAATAGATAAAAAAAAAAAGAAACATAACAAAAGAATAAACCAACACACCGACAACTTACCTAGAATAATGATACATATTCGATCGGAAATTATTTATAAAAGTAAACATTCAAGAAATAGTGGTTAACTGATCAATTATACTAATGAGATCAGTATAATCCTTAATAATATTTGGACTTTGTTATGAAACGGGAAACAATCTTTTAAATATGAATTTAAAATATAGCTGTTGTAATAGAATATTAAAGAATAAATAATTAATGAATTTTTTTAAATACACTTTATTATTGAAATTAAAAGTAGATATTTAAATTGCAATTATATTCTTCTTTTTAATTTTTAACTTATACTGCACTTTATAAATATTATGGTCCCTTTAAATAATTATTTTTCCAAATCCTCAATTCGATGGTACCCCAACTAATAATTGGGAATAAAAATTTATTTGAAGTAATCTCTAATTGATAATTAAGATTGAAAACTACGAAAAGGTATTTTGTCATCAGAATTACATAAGTGCGTCCAATTTTAAAGCTCAAGAAAATCAGAGAACGTATGAAACATTGATGACAAAATTCTACTTTTACTAAAATGAAACAGGTTAAGTGAACAAAAAGTATATGAAAAACGTGTTTGCAGAATTTTTCAAGAGGAATTCATACAAGAAAAATATTCTTTTCTTTAAAGGATTGGAATTCATACTTTGAAGTCAACTCAGCTATATCTAATGAATTAATAGTCATATGTTAAAGTTAAAAATCATTAGCTCATTTTTCATTTGTTGCTTGCATTATTATACTCCAAGATAATCGAATGCAATTTGCTTCTAGAAGTTGGACGCATGGGAAATTACTTTTATAATGTAAATTTAGTACTTTATAAATTGATTATTTTTCATAACAAATTGCTCACACTGTGGTAATTTGGTTCAATTCGCAAACATGAACACGTGGTCCGGTTTTAATAAACCATTATGAGCTCATAACTGCAACCAAATATTAAATCCATCTATGAATTTTCATATAAAAGTATATTTTTACGCAAAAGTAGCCATGGTAATTTATAAGAATTCACCATTTTGTTTTGGTCAACCAATGTGACCCATTGATTTTTGAAAATTTGCCCATTGATTGCTGTACTGGTATTGTGATATGTATTAATTAGGTTCCATTTCGACCAATTAAAGTACAAACTTCTCCTTAAGGATGTAGATTCCTTCGTCGGCGAGGGTCCCGTTATTTTTTTTATACTACTATTTCTGGAGAAGCAGCAGAACATATTGTGTAGAGCCATTTTTAATCCTGTGGCCCCTTTAATTTTAGTGCCCGCCACTCCCACAGAGGATCGACAATGCTGATAGTGATATATTATCTTATTTAAAATTTTCAAAATATTTCTCGGGTTGAATATATAATACTATTTTGTAATATTAAAGCTATTATAATATTATATTATTTTAAAATTATGATTGTAATATACTTTTTTTTAACAGATGGTGCGATCACGTACTGTAATTGATTGCATTGTCTAAATTTTACTTTAATGCTATCCATTTAAAGCTAGACTAATTATATGTCTATTTTTTCCATTCTAATAAATGAAATCTAATCTGGTACATTATCTTTTTCTTCTTAATGATCAAACCTTCTCTGAAATTAATAAAACATAAGCAATCAAGAAAATTCAATTATTGAAAGGAATGTTTCAGGGTTTCCATTTCTTTGGTATTTGGATTGCGGATTGATTCTATAAAGCCAATCAAATAAAACATTCTATTAATTATTTTCCGATTTCGGTGGGATTCTAATAAACATTAATAGTTTGTTATTTATTTTTGACATTGATACATTGTATGCTGCAGAATGATATTATTACTTTCATTGTTCATATGCATATTGATAATTTAAATGAGAGGAAGAAAACTACTTTTTCAGTTCACATATAAATGATAATTAAAATAGATTCAATTTTGGAAAAAGACGCAAAATGACAGAGATATTAAAATATTCTTTATAATGATAGAATTAGCAGAATTGGTATTTATCTTTGAAATAATTCTTTATCTTTGAATAAATTATCTTAATATTCCAATGGTATCTGCAGCGACTAAAATATGCTTCTGATCACAAATTTTGATTTTTTATTTGCAATTTTTTACTATACAATGGAGAGCAACTTAATCTAATTATTAAGGAGTGCTTATATTCACTACATAGCTTTGCAGGCCAAGATAAACCTTGGCTTCTATACAAACATGTTTACAGCATTTACGATAGTAGAAAAAAGGTGGAAGAAAAGTTTGCAGTTGGAATTTAATAACCTAATGACGTGAAACTGTAAATAACAACGATAATGAATCATTATAAGAAATTGCTAGAAACGTAAATGTGAGAGCCCTGGTGTGGAGATATTGCTTTACCTTTCACAGCTTTTCTCGATAACCCTTCATAAGACAAAGATGCGCGAAATTATGAATTTAACCCTAAATATTTGGAATATTATCTATACTTATAATAAAGCTCAATGTGTGTGTGTGTGTGCGTGTGTGCGTGCGTGTGTGTATGTGTGTGTATGTATGTGTGTGTGTGTGTGTGTGTGTGTGTGTGTGTGTGTGTGTGTGTGTTGGCCTCTACAGACCAGACCATTCAACCAACAGCTACCAACTTTGGCACGTGTATACCTTGGAGGTCGGGAATGTGCACCTCGGGGTTATTTTTTCGAACTTTTAATCAGAATTTTATTTATTTAAAAATTAAGCGAAAATTTGGCGTGTTTCTGCTATAACTTCTGAAAATATTACCGCACAAAAAAGATTTTTACATGAAGTTAAAGATCAAAAATTTATCTTTTAAATAATACCAATGTTTTACAATTAAAATTAAATTTCTATTTTTAATGAATTTTTAATTAAATGTTTTTACTATATTGTTCAACAATTTTTTTCGTCAAAATAAAAATAAAATTTAAGCTGCACGAGCACGTTTCGCATTCATGGGAAAAAATTAGCTTTTTTCAAAGCATTGCCATCACATTGATTAAAGCTAAAATTAAAAATAAATTAAATCTTTTTGGAAATGAAATCTGTAAAAATATAATTTTCGGCACGTGTCTGTAGGAAATGAAACCAATATGAAATAATATTTTTTCTAAAAAATAAATTCAAGAAAAATTATTTTATGATCTTTTACACTCTCTATATTATTAATCCAATAAATCAGTTACATTTTAAGGCAAGTTTTCTTTAATATGAACAGGATATCCATTCAAATCAGGGCCACACAGCTAATTTGTAAACGTTTAGTAAGACACAGATTTGCTAAAATGGTCTAAATGGAGAATGATTATATTTTATGTAACTTGATTCAATATGTGCTCTAATAAATAACGGATTTTTGATTTTACATAAAGCTTCTGCTGTGGAAATCCCGATTAACAAGATGTTCTTGAAACACTAATATTTTAAATAAAAAGAGCTAATTTCCAATCAAATAAATCAATCACTTAAACTGACTGATTTATGAAAATTTGAATATCACTATTGAATAAAAAAAGGATAATTTTAGATTTTCCATCGATCGTTTCAAAGAAAATACGCCAATCAGCGCGCAGGTTTCTCAAGATTAATTGGCCTAAGATTATGAAAATGTTGAGTTTTTCTAAATTTTTAACATTCAAAACTTCATAAATAAGTCTTAGTTTATCGTGGGAAATAGAAACATTCATTCATTTATTTAAAATTTGGTGTGTCCAGAATATTTCTCAGAATATGATACCTTACTGCATTAAATTTATACTTCCTAATTTTTGAAATATATTTATAGGCCGTAACAAAATATTATTATTGATTTCATTTCAATCCTTTTGAAAGTCAGAATATGATACCTTACTGCATTAAATTTATACTTCATAATTTTTGAAATATATTTATAGGCCGTAACAAAATATTATTATTGATTTCATTTCAATCCTTTTGAAAGCAAAACTAAAAACTGAGTTTTATGCTGAATCTGAGAAATTTTTGTTGAATTATTCTTTGGGATATTACATAATTTATGAAAAAAATTTTGTAGTTCATATAAGACTTATATACTGAGCGATTCTGTTTGCAATACTCATATTCAATAATAATAATAATAAATAAATAACAATAAAGATGATAAATAAAATAAAACACTTAGTTTTATTAAAATATATCTTTATATTAATTGCAATTTCATCATTTCCAATTTAAATTAAAGTTGAAGTTTTACTGGAAATGAAAACAAATTAGCAAAATATATATAGTAAATTGAACGAAACGATCTAAACAACAGTATAAGTTTGGTATGACTATCAAAATTTGAAGATTAAAAATGTTTTGTTTGAGGATCTATTAAGAGACCAGTTACTTAAAATATTTAATTGAAAATTGTAGCGAGCGGTAATACTGGCGAACCGGCTGGTCGCCATAGGCGGTTAGTTGGAAATAAAGTCATTGATGAGGAATATAAATTATTTCAAATGCATACTCATTTATATTCGCAATTATTATCACAAAGCAGGAAAGAAATAGGTGATATTTGTAAGGATAAGATAAAAATTCCTTCTTATCATTTTTTTCTTTCAATTCTTCATTTAACTCTGATTTCTTCTATTCTTATAATTCTCCATATACGCTCTCATTTTTGTCGCCTTTTGAAAAATAATTCTTAAGAATACTTTGCAATATCCAGACTCTTTTTAAAAATGTAAAATGCATTCGCAGAGGTACTGAAATTGTAATCTTTGTCTCTCCAATCTCGAGAAACTCATAAATATTTAACAGATATTTGGAATGCTGCAAAAACGCATTAGAACTTTTCAAACACTGTAAGGCTTAAATGAGACAGTTCCAAACATAAATTTCAAGACTGTTGATAAATTGCAGGTGTGTTTCATGTACGTTGGAGAGAAAATGCCAAGAAAAATAATTCGAAAGAAATAAAGTTAAGTTCAAAATCCTGAGAATATTTTAAATAAGCAATGTAAATAGAAGGTGAAACTTATACATCTTGTTTAAGTGCTGAATAAATTTTTAATCTTAGTTTGGAGTAATTTGTTATGTTATAATGTCAAGAGATGATGACAACTTTAAAATTTTTGATATTTCTAAATGAGTCATTCTTAAAAAAAGATAAATTTATTATAAAGTTATCAAGTATATTGTTCACAAAAATTGCATGATATTTCAAACGAAAGTAAAACGTTAGTAGATAATAAAAGAATTAATAAAAATGAACAATGAAAAAAAAACAATAAAAAACAAAAAAAATAAACAAAAATAAAGAAAAAATAATAGATAATAAAAGAAGCACTTCAGTTTTTGACTAAACAAGAATTTCGATAAAGCAAAGGGTATGATTATGGAAAATTGCTCGAAAATGAAAATGAGATGCAAACTCATGATAGAATCCTTATTGATAAGATTTACTTATTGAACAGAATATTACCCATTTGGACAAAGTATTATTGATTATTCAAGGAAAGGTATTTCCACTTTAATGGAATGAAAATTTTTTCTTTTTTTCAAATTTTTAATAGTAAGATTAATTTGCCTTTTGGTGTAAAAAGGTGAAAAATAAAATTTTTGTTATTATTAATAGCATTATTTCTCAGTAAATAGCTACATGATGCAAAAGGGTATGTAAAATTAAATTTAATTTTATTGCTCTTTGCCATTTTTTAAAAATATTTAGGCCTTTTGAGGGACTTGAAAATATTGTGACAGAGAAATGAAATTTTTAAATCCTTTTCTTCTAATCGTAAAAGGATAATTTTGGTCTTTATTAAATATCTCTAATTGAAAAAAAGGGGGGGAGGGAGGGTGGAAGAGTAGGACTAGCTTTCGTTTCACCTTAATATCCCTCCCAGATTTCAAAATATATTGAAAACTAAGAATGGACGATGACCCAACTTCATCATCACGGTATATCGTCCAACATATATTGATATTTTTCGATATATCGTGTTTTCATTACTTATTTATTGATCTTATAAATTATAAATTGCATCTCTTAACGTATTGAATGATTAGAATTAGAGTTTATACAAAAACCGGTTTTCTAATACGATATTTCCAAAAAACCGGTTTTAACCGGTATTTGAATTTTTATCAAAAAAATTGAATAGGGAAAAATAAAATATTTTTCCCTATTTTATTTTAATTTATATAAAATATCAAAAAACGAAATCAATATCAAAGTCAAAATATATATAAAAAACAAAATTAAAGATTACATATAAATATTTCTTACACAAAACAACGAAAACTCAAACAAAAATTTCAAATAATATTTATATCATTTTCACTAATTTTAATTTCTCCTAAGAAAGTAGGATTTAAAAAAAAACAAAATATCCATTGAACGGTGGTTAAGTCTTGTTCTTATTTTGGACACAATATTGTCTGAAATTGAAAATACTCGTTCACCAGTTACTGAGTTTGGCATCAAATTACAAATGTAAGTCTTTTGTTCTTTTATTCGTTTGTTCAAATAATGAAAATTCAGCTTTCAGTGTCTTTGGATTTGTAAGTTTTTCTTCAGGGTCTTCAAGAAACTAAACAATTATATTATTTCCGACAATTATTTTTTGAATTGCTTTCAAATGTTTATGTAGATTGCTCGTAGATGATCCTTTGCAGCTCAACATTTTATTACAATGATTTCAGATTGCCTTGTCTATCCCGAACTTTTTGAAACTATCCCAAACTTCCGACTTACTCATTTTTATCAAAAAATGAAATTAAAGTTATTGAATAAATATTTTTGACGTTTATTTTACAATTTTATTATTTTAAGTATTAATATTAATACAATTTAAAATAATCTAATCTTCACATTTTCTAGGAATTTTGAAAAAAATAAAACATTTCTTAATCTAATTCGATGCTTGCTAAAGGCATAATTTATGTTAAAACATTGCGAAAGAAAATATGGAATACTTTAAAACCCTGAGTTTCATTTAAAATTCCATTAAACAGAAACCAGAACTTCTTATTTTACACTAAGTTTTGATAAAAGAAATTTATATAATAAAATTTAAATTTAAAAATGTAAAATAGAAAATATAAACATAAAAATTAAACATACTTTATACTTACGTTATTTTTACCAAATATAATAACTTTATATTTTTGTTTCCTGTTTTCACCTTCGCAATATTAAGCAAACCTGTCGTGACTCGAGACGGATCGGATTCTGAGACCACATTTCGACAATTCCATTTCATTAAGGTTGAGACGCCGTACGATGAGCACATTTGACCTTGGATTTCTCGCATTAGACACTTTTTTTAGTTCTATTTTTTTTCACGTGTATGTGACTGTTATGTCATTTCTGACAGCATTTTATTTTAACTGAATATTTCGTATTGATATGGCTAGTTCAAGTGGTGTAAAAAAGCTTTCAGGAGTGGTACGAAGAAAATTTGATATGATATCATTAAATATTGTGATCAAGAAGCAGAAAACGGCGAATTATTTGTTCCTTTCACACTTTCTTCGAAACGAGACAGTCAAATTGCTGACGGTTCTATTAGCACCGACTTCATACCTATAGACAAAACATCCGACGAGGAGCAAGAGATGAACTTTTTCACCTAGAAAAAAGAGTGAAAAAGGATGTGCCTGAAAAACATAAATTGACAAATTCGAGGCGCAACTGTGCAGTGCACAAGCACTGACCAATGCAACTTACAACGTTGATAAAATGAATTGCAAATCAGATAGAATGAATTGCAAATCAAATAAGTTCAATCAATAATTGATAGAATGAATTGCAAATCAAATAAGTTCAAAATTAATTTTTACATAATAATATGAATTCTTAAAACCGGTTTTCTCAATTTAAAAACCGGTGTTCGAATGGGACAAATTTACTTTAAAAAACGGTTTTTTAAAACCGGGTTTGAAAACCGTCAAACCCTAATTAGAATGGCACCAAAATAATTTCAATTAATATAATAAAAATATTCGTGTTTTTTTTTCAATAAAAATATTTGGAAAATAATTGCGTTAAAATCCCTTGAATAAAGTGTGTCAATATCAAAGCAATATCTACATTTTGCAATTCATCATACAGCGTTTTTTCAACAATGCACTAATTTTTTAAATTTTACTTTTTTTATTGCTGATTTAGAAAGCATCGGGTCCTTTCATTCGTCATTAAGAAAAATGTAAAATGTTATAATAATACCTCTAACAAAAAGAAAATTAAATAGTTTTAATGAAACTCGTATTCGAAATCTTAAATATGAAAAATTAATTCTGCTAATAAATTGCATAAATTTTTATTCTTGTTTTAAAAGTATTATTGGCAAATTTGATTTAAATATGCACTAGAATTTTAATAATTAGTAGATCAGTTAATTAAAATTAAAGAAATTAATAAAACATTAATAAAAATATTATGGAGTGTAAATTTATTTACAGATTAATATAAACTCAGCGAAAAAATATCCGACACTCAAATGAAATGTCGTGTTTCTTAATATTAAAGTTCTACATAATTATTTACCTATTATTTCTAAATATTCTACCACATTTTGGTATATTATGAAATTTGAATTGAATAAAAAATTCGGCATTAAAATAAAATATGAGAAATAAAAATAAGGGGATAAATGAAATCAAAAGAAATGATATAAAAATAATTAAAGTTTGAAAAATTACTACTAAAATAATAAATAACTTAAAAACAGAAAAATAATAATTTCACAAAAAAATCTTATGTGAATTAAATATTAATACATATATATATCAATTAAATATGTATTTTTAAAATCAATTCGAATTACAGTATATTTGAAAATAAAAAAAAAGCACCTGAACCAAAAAATGGTGTAAAAAAGAAAACTTTTTTAGACTGTGAGAAAATTTGAGAAAAACGCCACTTAAATACAAAATAAAATATATTATGAAATCGGAAAAAAGCATTTTTCAAAGACATAAAACAAGAAAAATTATACATTTTTAGAAATACAAAAGCGTATACTACAGAAAAGAAAGGAGCAGAAAACAACAAAAGCGACACATACTTCCCAATCATATACAAAATACAGCTTTGATATACTGCCGTAAAATGTTACCATGATCGATTCTCAATAGTCATGAAATCTAGATCATTATCAAAAGCTCGAAATTATTGAAAATTTGATAGATATCGAAAAATTCGATTAGAATTAAAAATTTAATAAATATCCAAAACTATCAGAAATTCGATAAGTATCAGGAGTTCGATCAAAACCCATCAAACATTCAAACTAGTTTTGAGAGGAGTTGAAATTTCTAAGAGCCTCTAACGGTCAGTGGTTTAGGAGAAATTGATTTCTTTTCCATTCTAGTGCCCTTTCAAGGTGGAAGGAGATAATTCCCATTCTAGTGCCCTTTCAAGGTGGAAGGAGATAATTCCCATTCACATAAGGGCATTTACTTAAAGTTTCTTTTCACATGTGTTGTTACCATTTATGCAAAAACCACATAATAGGACAAATGCATAACATATGTTGTACATACAGAAAGAATTTTATCCTGACTATTATGCTTTCGTATTAGAATTCTGTTTTGCGTCTAAAATGCTGGTTCTCATCTTCTTGAAATGTATTATTGTAAGGAGATCTGAAAAGCCTAAAAGATTGCTGCCTTTTTTACTCCAAATTACATGATATCGTTTATAATTTCATACATACAATAAATTTTTAACTCTACTGAAAATTTCAATTTTACGCTGCTCTATTATGTTTGTTTATATTTGATACACAGAATTTGAAAGTTATCTGTTAAACTAGTTTCGAGAAAAGATTTTCTTTCTCCCTTAGAACAATCATTCTTGAAATCTCGTTTATATTTAGTTGTTAATATTGTATTATCCTGCTAAAAGAAGTTGAATTTTAATTTAAAGTTTATTTAATAAGAATATTTTTATATACTTCAAATATTTAAATATTTTTATCAAATAATGGCCTCCACAGTTTGGCCTAAAGCGACAATGTAAAGATGAAAAATCCAAATTTTAACAGTCACAATGTGTAAAAAAAATTATTGTAGCAAAGTAATAGTTTTCAGAATAAAAAAAAAACCATCAGAAAAAATGATTGGGATGTTCTTTTCTTTTTTAAAATTTCAAATGGGCAAAAAGCTTCATCCTAAACTGAGAATTTCCTTTCTAAATTCTAAGAAGTTGATAAGAAACTTTTTCTCCGCTATCTTATTCACTGTTGAAGTTTCTATATTAGTTGAAAAAGTGGAATTTGATAATAAAAAAAAATAGGGTCATGGATGTGAGCCATGATTATAATACTGAATTCCTCAATAGTTTTTCCTCCAACTCTTGATTTAAAATTCCTTCCATTCTACTCACTATCCGCAAACATTCTTTCGCCTCTTCATTTGCAAAACAATTCCAGGGAATACTGAAATTTCTCAAAAATTAGCGTACTTTCTCAGGAAGTTCCACGCTGGAACGATAATCTTTGTCTGCTTTTTTTCTATGCATAGAATTCTATAAATATTAAACAGGTGTTTGAGTTGAGTGAAGAAATGCATGCAAATTGATCAAATCCATCTGCGCTGGAAAGAAGATTGCCTCAGAAATAAGTTTCAAGGGAATCGATTTACGAAGTCAGGAGGTCTTGAGAAAAATTTTGTGGAAATTATGTATGTATGTATTGTAAAGCTTGAGGGGAAAACATGTAAATATAAATAATTCGAAATAAGCGGAATAAATCACAACATCTGGAAAATCTTTGTATGAAATATGCAAATAGTATTTGAAAATTCCACAAAATCTCAGATTAAATGTGGTAGGAAAAATATTTTGATTCGGTTAATGAAAATATATAGAAGTAAAGATATATATATATATATATATATCTTGACTTGTAAATCATCTTGCTTAGTAAATAAAAATGAGTTCTTAAATAGAAGTAAGTAATAAGAGTTAGTAAATAAAAGTGAGAAAGATTTCTGCTGAATTTCGAAGTTTTAACAAAATGGATTGTGCTTTGAGGCTCTGTTTTTTCTAAATCCGTGATTAAATTTACTTTTACTAACCATGAAGTAATCATATTTCAATGATTATTTTAATTTGATATTGCTTAATTTGATAGTACGTGCAATTTTTCATACTAAAATGTAACATAGCTTTTAAAAAATGGATCAAACTAGTACAATAATGAGCTTTTATAAGACTGACGGACAGATATACAAAATGTTGTCCTATCTGTACTTGTAAACGTAAGAGTTTCTAAAACAATAGAATGAATATAATATGACTAAAAGACCGATGAAATCAAACCTAAAGCCAGATTTTTCTAATTTGATGCTAAAAATTATTATATTGAATTCAGGCAAATTATTAAGTTTAGTTTAGTTATACTAACGTCCCATTTTAAAGTAACATTAGGATTATTGACCTCGTAATTTTGAACCGCGGTCAGATGACGAGGACGACGCCTGAAATTGTACCCCCTCTCCAAACTTCTACACCACATCAGCGGGAGGATGTTTAAGCCTTACGGATTTAACGTGCAGCAGACCCTCTTACACAACGGTTCTTCGGTGGTATCGGGTGTTGAACCACAAACCCTCGAAATGACAAATTATTAGACTTGGTACTTAAACAAAAATTTATTTCTTCTGAAGTCTGTTTTTTTTCTCACGTGTTTATACATGTGCATTGCTGTTTGCTTGTTCGAAATTATTTTATGAGTTTTTCGCCTCTTTAATATGGTAGCCTGACTTTTGTTTCTGTAATATGAGTGCTCATCTAAATGGAATAATATAAACAAATTCAAAATAAAATGTGCTCTATCTCAAAATTAAAAATGGGCGATTTTTTCTTTTTTTATATAATGCGTATAGAAAAAAATAAAAATAAAATCTTTCTTGAGAATAAGATGCATTATTAGCAACAAAATATTTTTATCCGAGATCTTAACTGACATTAAATTCATTATAGTGCTCAAAATAATTTCAAGTATTTTTAATTATTATTTTATAGCTCCAAAATGTATTAATTCCATATTCTTAAATAGAAGATGAGCTTTAGTACCAGCCTCATTAATTTAATATCCCTTTCATCTAGAAATACATAGAAAATGCATTAAGTGCGAAATCATGAATTTCCTCATTAAGAATTTCTACTGAAAAGCTCTTGAAAGTAAATAAAATCTGATCATGTTCTGAGCACTCGTGGCATATATTTAAATCAAATGAATGCCATGAATGATAATTTCTCTTTCATTTGATACTCTCAAAGTCTGGCTAGTAATCGAGCTACTTATTAGAATTTTAATCAGTAATGGATTAATTCAAGAAGATTTGTTCAATCCCCCTCCCCAGTAATCTAGCTTCTTTTTAATTTAGCAAAAAATAAACATGCAATAAATATTCATAGAGAATTAATTAAGAATGTATTGAAAAAAATAATGGGTTTCTGCTTTTCTTATTAAGAATTTGAAATCATCTCTCTTAAGTAATCAAATTATGATGCATGAAATACTTTCAGATTTGCGATGCTGGAGCCACAAAATTCTTTTCCTTGTGTCCACAACGCTACAAACAAATCGGAATATCAGAAGAGTAGGCTACATCGATAGAGTTTTCACTTGTGGGGAATAAAATCAGTAATAAAATCCAATATTACAGCAACGGGGAATTTTTAAAGTGTGTCTAAAGAAAATCTATCTAGAATTATCGAAGAATTTATCTAGAAAGAAAAAAGAAGTGTTGAAGAATTAATAAAGAATTATCTTAAGAAGGTAAAATATTTAAATTTATTGGGGGAAAAACACTGTTTTTGATTAAATCCTCAATGAATCAGAGTTCAAGCAATTCAGAAATTATCTTTAGAATGTATATTAATTATATATATTTAATTAATCTTTGTTCTAAAAATAATTTTTTAATTACTTGAGCTCTGACTTCACTGTAATTTTAAATTCTGAGTTGCGCGAGTTTTTTTATCTTCCCACAAAGATCGAAACGCTCAATCAGCAATTTTTTTTTCAAAATACTTTCCTACGCTAGCTTCTTCTGGCTTTCTTCTTTCCTCTTCAATATAATGAGCCGTGCTCGACATGGTTTTGACAAAAATTTGTTAATCGATAAAAACTGGACACTTTCATAAAATAATGAAGAATAAGTATCGTTCAAGAACTTACTTCTCTTCTTTCCCAATACGTTTCTTAACCATACTCATTTTATTCTAATTAAACACATTTAAAATTCTAATTGAAATTTGAAAATAGTCTCTGCGA
>JAPMOR010087103.1:28004-113566 GCA_026543865.1 Argiope aurantia
CTTCATACGACGTACTTAGTATCTTCAAGCAGATACTAAGAGGACCAATGTCACCAGGTGCCAATGTACGCAAGATGATGCAGAAACTTGAAAAAAATGGGCAACTTGGCATTCTTTCAGGTAGGGGATGAAAGATATTACTTATAATCACAGACTTGACTTTCTTTATTAAATACCTAAGTAATTAATAATTTTAATTCAAACAATATTTGATATTCACTGTAACTTTCAGCATTTCTGCAGAAGTTTAAAAAATTTGTTAAATATTAATTTTTTAAATGTAAGGATGAAATAAAAATCACGAAAACAGCATCATTATTGAAATATTTTTAAATCGATTTATATATACTCCGATGTTAAAAAATTAATCATTTTTGCATAATTATCTTCCAAAATAATCTTAATAAAACTATGAAATAACTGGATAATAATATTAAATATAAATTGTACTCAAGAAAAAAAAGCAATTTTTGATATTTCTAGGATAACTTTTCCCCAACAATTCAAATGAAGATTTAATTAAGGTTTAATACAATTTATTCAGCATTCTTAAAACGGTTATATATTTGCCTTAAATCGTAGAAAATAACTATAATTTCCTGAGACATTTATTAACTGAAACCTGATGAAAAGTTACTGAATATTTTTTTCTTTCCGCAGTTAACATAGAGCAAAAGGAAGACAGCTAATTGCAATTTCCTGGGTATTTAATGGCAAAAGCAAAGCGACCAATAAGCAAAAACAATTTCAAAATTTGCTTTTCACTTTCAGTTTGCACTAAAAGAAGTGTAGTTTCCTGAGACATTTATTAACTAAAACATGATGAAAAGTTATTGAATATTTTTTTCTTTCCGCAGTTAACATAGAGCAACAGGAAGACAGCTTATTGCAATTTCCTGGGGTATTTAATGGCAAAAGCAAAGCGACCAATAAGCAAAAACAATTTTAAAAATTGCGTTTTACTTTCAGTTCGCACTAAAAGAAGTGTAGTTTCCTGAGACATTTATTGTTAAAGTAAAGCAAACAAACATGTAAAAATATTGCCAAAATTCGATTCTTTTTTGTAATTTTAAACTAATTGTTTCTATTTTGGTTTGCGGCTGGACAACATTCCTACTTTGTATCAAGCTCGCATTATATCATAACTTGTTTATTACCACTATTGTTTTATCAAAGATGTTACAAAAGTATAAATATGTCGACTGTTAAATATTAACACACCCTTGTGTTGTTTGATTAGTCAACCCATTTTGTACAATTTTTATAGACATCTGTATATAATCAGAATATAATCTTAAGTTCTTATTGGTGATAACAATAAACTCTTTAAAAATCTGGTAAGCAAAAGTTACAAAGATTAAAAACGCTATAAAATTTTTTAAACTTATTGATATAACTTTATTTGTAACGATTGCTCACAAGCTACATGTTTTCATTGGTCCTCATGAGAGATCTATAACTCATAATGCTTTACATAGATATTGTAAGCATGCCTACGTAAATTGATTTCTGGTTTATAATTAAAATAAATTTCAAAGAATTAATTAATTTAAAAATTCTACGAGCTCGTATATATGTTATACATATACTACATATACTTATTTAGCATAAACATTAAAATTTGGTTTTGAAACTTTCCACCATTTCCCAATTAAAAGATTAGTAAGTAATTCGCATGAACATAGAGAATTTAATACCTGGTAACGATTGTTCTAAATAGATAATTTTTAAATGTAAAGTATTTTTTGATATCGGCTACACTCAAATTAATAACCTATCTCGATTGTAAACATTAAAATCTTTTATTGAAGAAGATAGAATTATATTTGTATATATATTATTTTATACAAATAGAAATAAGTTAGCATAAGCACTAAAACTTTTTTTGCAGCTTTTTACTATTTGCCAATTAAAAGATTATCAAATAACTTACATGAATATAAATAATTTAATATCCGATAAAAATTGTTAAAAGTAGCTAATTCTTGGATGAAAGTCTTTTTAGATTACGGCTACAATGAAATTAAGAACATATCTCGATTGTAAACACTGGAACTTCTTGTTGAAAAAGATGGAAGAGAGAGAGAGAGAGAGAAAAAATTGGAAAAAAATGTGTAATTGGGAGAAAAGTTCCGTTTTGATGAGTTTCTTGGAATCCTTTCAATGTCTTTTTTTATTTGTGAGTAATAACGAGAAAAGAATTCCTTTCTATTGTGCTTTTTTCATTCACTAACATTTTTTAATATTATTTTCAGTTGAAATAAAGATTTCAAAAGAATTCCAAAGTCTTTATTTCGAAATTGATCAGACAAAATATAAGAGTATTTTCCCATTATCTGCATGGTGAACGAATTTTTGTCAGTTGGATCTTAAATATTCATTTCAAAATTGAAGTTTTGATTACTGAAACACTTTTTATTATTCACGGTATCGGATTAAGAGATATAAAAAACGATTTTCCTCACAAGAATCGTTTAGCTTGAAGTCGCCTTTAAATGAAGTTGGAAAAGTTTTTAAATTATGGACTTCTTTAAACATAAATGTTCATCAATTTCTAAATTGAATCGAAATTGTAAAAGAAGATGACTAAAAATGTGAAATGTTACACCAATAGACATTCGAATTAAAGAATGATGTTTAGAAACAGAAAAAAAAGAATGACTTTTTAATATATCTTTCACTGGATACTTCGATTTTAATCAATGACAAGACTTCTTTTAAAAAACATTTCGAATTCTCAGAAAAATATATCATGGAGTAAATGATCAAATGAAGAAAATGTTTTTTACCTAATACACTCGGAAATGATGATTAACTTTATTAGCAAACTGGGAAAGTAAATCAGCAATTTACGAAAAACATTATTTGAAAGCTGAAAAGAGAATTGTCTGAATCAAACCAAAAAGTCAATGTAGATTACAATACATATTTAGGAATAGCTACTTTATAAAACAACTTTGTGGCATACCACTAAAATAAATTATAAAGGGAAGAAATGCTGATAGCCGCTTTATTTTGCTTTTGATGCTGCAAAATCAAATACTCTATTAAGTTTCCAAATGTTTCGAAACATAATGTAGCATTTTCACTAATTTGTATAAGGAATTTTTAAAATGTGCTCTCTGGTGATCAAAATTTAGCTAATTTTTCATTGCAGGAATCTTTTCCCCATCATCCATGTAACATGTATACTAAGTTTCATCACAATCCGGTAGCTAGAACGGGTTCTAAAAGGATTTCAGTATGGGTATTTTAATTACAACCACACTGTATTTAAAAAATATGACTAAAGAAAATTTTATGAAAAACTGTAATAAGATTTTTAATGCGTATAATTATAGAATTGAAAGGGATAAAAAACAAGAGTTTTATTTTAAAATTTCATTTCTGTTTGAAGAACATATTTAGAAACCTCATGAGAAATAGACATCTAATTTAGACATCTTCATGCGAAATTGACATCTTCTATATAAATTGGAAGCATATATATATATATATATATATATATATATATATATATGCGATTTTATGTGTTTTTGTCTATTCTCTCTAACTTCCATCTAATCTGAAAAAAAATTTTCTTTGCACGCAAATCTAAAAAAAGCAAGGATCTTTCGATGTTAAGGTAAAGTTTTCATTAAAATTTATTCAATTGTTTTTTCCAACAAGTCATATTTGATACGTAAGCGCGTATGAGATTTTCATTTTTTCATCTTTATTTACAAAACGATATGAAAGAGTCCGTACATGCATTCAGAATCTTTAAAAAGTACAATAATTTTTCAAACTTTTGTGTGTTGAATTGATAACCGTGTGCTTTCAACTTGAGAACTCTATAAATATTTAAGAGGTATCTGAAATAACGTAGAAAAGCATATTTAAATTTTACAAATAAGATTGCTTTCTGGAATTCTTGTAGGTATAAGCATTAAGAGAACCGATAGAAACATCTGGAATCCTTTTTAAAAAGTATTTCAGAATATAATGCATATAATTTTTTCTTAACAGTTTGAATTAAAGTAAATAAGTATTAATGAGTCAAAATAAAGAGTATAAAGTGCAACGATGGAGTTAAACCACAATGTTGTTAAATTGAAATCAGCAAAGCCTATGAAATAACTGCAACGTACAAGCATATTCAAAAGTTGTAAGAATTTTTGCAACATTAAAAGTGGTATGCTTTAGTTTTGAAAGAAATACAATCTTTTTATTTCAAAAATTCTTTCTTTGTACATTATCTTTATTATCTACTTTTAAATTAAATCTTTGTGTGCTATTCTCACTGTTTTGTTTGTATATATGAAGTGTTCGTAAAAACCTGACAGAACAAAGGAAAATCATACAGATTTTTATTCAATGTTGGCCAAATCATACCAAACAATAGAAAATTCATTATATGTCAATATGCTTTGATTAGCATATTTGGCAAGATATCGCCATTAAAAATATATAATTTGACCTTTATCTGTAATCTTTAGTCAAGGAGCATTATCAAAATTACCAACATCCATATCTATTCAACAAAAAAATGTGTATTGTTTGCCGACGAATTCTAAAAAACCCCGTGCTTTTGAGCATGGTTTAGAATGGGTTTAATTCGACAAAATAGGGGTGAGGGGAAGTAGAAAGGGGGAGATGTTTACATTTAGCAATAAAGTTAATTAGGAAATGCGCACACCCTACCGCGTCGAAAACTGGTCGTCTCAGGATACTGAAACGAACAGTATCTTTGTGGTTATTTAATAAAAGTGGAGTGAGGCATTGAATAAAAAGTAAAACAAAAATATTTAGAAAATGTAAACATCAGATGGCTTTATGAGAGACAGTATTATCATGAAAATTCGTTATTCACACTCAAATTATTTTGCTCGTCATGCTGTCATAATTATAAAATCGACAAACCTTCGAGGTCTGAGCAAAATTCGACATTGCCTCATCAAAAATAAGTTTTCTTCTATGTTAAATAAACAACAACTCTGCTTTATAAAATTTCCTTAAAATTTCTTTTTTTAAGTGATTGATCCTCCAAAATGTCTGTTAATCTGAAATTTCCATTGACCGACTGGAACGAACGATTTGATCAACAGTCCAGTCTAATTGTACTTTAAAAAAGGCATAACCCAATGATTTTATTGGTTAAGTTGTTAAGCTATCTATCTTAAACAAGCATTTAAGTTAAGAGGGTGGGAATATGTGTTGTAACAATTTCACGCATTTAGCAAAAAAAAATCATATAATTTAACAGGGAAAATTTGAATTAAAAATCATAAATATTAAAATTACTGTAAAGTGAATTGTCGAATTTCATCCAAGTTAAATTAAGCCAGGTATAAATTTAAAAATAAGCGTAATGTTGAAAGTAAAATGATAAAATAAAATATAAACGCTAAATTTTAAAATAAAAACGTTAACGATATTTTTTTATTAAGATAACAAATAACATAAAATTAACTTTGTGTTAAGATAATATTAAAGTTTATGATAATTCAGGGTCTGTAAAAATCCATAGTTTGTATTTTCATAATATAATATGTAATTCTCTGCATTCATTTCATTATGGTTGCACATATAATATTAAATCTTTGATAGACCATTGATAAGTCATTACCAACCTCTCTCGATATTGATAATGGCTTATTCGATGAGTAAAAAATTTCCTGATGTGAATAAGCAAATTTAATAAACTATAAAAAATACCCATAAAACGATATTTTTTATTTAGTGAGAGAAATTAACTAGCCGCATTAAGAGTTCATGTAATGATAAACTCTTTATGGTGTATTTACATACAGTATGTTTTAGATATGAGCGATATGTCTTTCCCAAAAACAAACTTTCTCACTTACTGAACTACATGTTTAAACTAATAATTTTGATAAGAATAAGAGAGCTTTCTAAGTACCCTAATACAGCATTTTTTTGACAATTCAATACTTGCCTTCAACCTAGCATCACTTTCGGCCGTCAGCCCTCTATATGCCTCAACACAGCATTTTCCTCCCAGTCAACAATTCATTATTTGCTTTCGGTCTAATATCACTTTGATACTCAACGGCTTATTTGATAAGGATAAAATATTTTTTACGTCAATGGAGAAGTTTAATTAACTATAATAAAAGCTCATATTAGGATAAATTATATGAATTAATAGTAGTGAAAAAAGAAAAATTACTGGGATGAAATGCTACATTTTCCCATGGAAAAATACCTGATTTCTATTTCTTCCTTTTTATCAATTGTTTTCTATGAGTAAAAAATTGTAATTACAGTAATATTAGTTACAGTAGATGAAAATCTACTTTCTTATCTGATCTTAAAACTAAAATTTCTTGCGCTATTGGTTTTATATCTTCTCTTTTTCTGCATTTTTAAGATTGTCAAAAATATCCCCAATAACTGCTGTTCAATGATAAAAGTATTTAAAGTATTCATCAGAATATCCATTTTTCTGAAACAAAGGAGTATATATCCTAGTAGTCTTTCATGATGAAGTAATAATTCTCACGTTAATCCTTTAGAATTTAATAGATACTTAAAACCTGTATGAGGAATTTTTTCAAATACAATAAGGCTAGAGAAGAACTTCGAAATAATTTTTTCAAGAGAAACCATTAAGGAGAATTTTATGAAAAAAGAGTTGGAAAAAATTGCAAGTTTATATTTTGATAGTTTCAAAGCAAAATAGCAGCTTACGTAACTGAACATAAATGATTTAATAACAAAACTTTAAGAAATGTTTGCATGAGTCATGTTAAGTGAAAACTCAAACACCCATAATATTTCATTGCTAAGCATATTTGAAATCACAAGCGCGATATCATTTCAACATTCAATGCAATTATCAAAATAGAAAAGTCCAGTTTAGAGAATTATACATCACAGTTAATTAAAAATAAGGGAGAAAAATTAATGAACTAAATATTTCAAACATTTTCCTCCTTTCTCTACGTAATAAGTAACGGTTTTCAATTTAATTCAAGAATATTTATGGAATTCCATAATTTGTTGGATGAAAAAAAAAAAGATTTATCAATAATGAAAATGTTTTCTTAAACTGTAAAATGGCATCATCTTTGGTATCTTTGATTAGAAATGAAATGGGCATATGCTGAAATGTAATAATAATAATTACCACTAATTGACTGCATTTTTTATCTTGCCAAATTAATGGACAATTTTAGAGACATATTTGTAGTCCGGAGAACGAACCTAAAAGTTATGAATCGCTATTAAAGGATATAACTATTTTTTAAATTATTGTTTAATTCTTATCACCTCCTTTAAACCGGGTGCCCATTTGATATACACAAAAGATGCTTAATTCTATTAAGCTGCAAAGTACAAGACCAAAGTACACTGTCAAGACTTTTTGTTACTTGCTAAGTTTAAATTAACACTTAAGACTTATTGAATCAATTTATACTCATATGAAAAGCTATCCACACCAATCAAAATATTGAGCCGAACCTGTATCTTTCACTTGGTTTTCATAACAAAAAGAAAACTTTTTTTGCTCTTTGAATTAATTATTTAGTTTTAATTATTTTAATTATTTAGTTTCGACTTTTATATAGTAATTGGAGAAATGTGTCATCATTTTTCAAATCACTGAAAGCCAAGAACGGCTCGCTTCTGGCTACTCATAGAAGTTATCTGCAATAGACTTTCTGCAAATGAATTCTGAAAGAGTGACAGGTAGATAATTTTGATCCTTTTCAATTAAATGGAAGATAAAAATAGTTTACTTCTGACAGTCCGTGGGGATTTATCTGAAATTAGCCTTTGTCGAAAAGGTAATTAAATTACAGAAAATCATATTTATCATCCACACAAAAGAAAAATATGAAGGTTTTATTTTATTCTGTTTGTTTTAAATTTTTGTTTGTTTAATACCCAAGTTCCCCTTTCCCCCACTCCTCCCAATCTGCGAAAAATATATTTCTTAACTTTCTAAAAATTCAGCCATGGTTCCAAACTTCATGATATTTTCTTTAGAAACTTATTCGTAAATTTTTTTTACCGAATATTTTATAAAAAAATTTACATGTGCGGTTTTATTTACCTCCTGTATTCATTAAATATTTATGAAATTCTGAAAAGAGTAGAAAATTTCTATTTCGGGTGAAATAGAAATTTTCACCCGAAAGAAATTGATAACTTATTCAAAATTTTTGAAAGAAATTCCAGATATTACAAGAAATAGTTTCATAGGTGTAAAGGAGATCGCGGAAGATATTATTATTTATTTTTATTCATTTATTATTAAGTAAAGAAACAAGAAAAATGTTAAGTGAAGGATTCAATAAATTTTACGGAGGAATTCTGCATCTTGTGAAGGAACTACACACATGTAAATTGATTATTTATCTAATCTTGATTATTTCATTAGATAAATAATCAATCCTCTTCGTTGTAGAGTTAGCCGAACTACACTTTGAAATTAAAAAGATTTTATTAGAAGACATAGAAGCAAATAGAAAAATGAAATATCTTTGATATAAATTACAATTAGAAATGCATATTTAATGCTTTCAAAATGCTTGCATATCATTATAATATGAATTCACCTGCTTTATTCATCTATTGTGCAGAATTTCATGAGAACGTTAAAAAAATTGTACAGAAAATTAAAGTAAAAAAACAACAACTCATACTTAAATTTTATTTTTAGTTTCTTTCACAGTCTATAAGAATACTTTAATGGATTTTAAAACGCTAGCGCCTCTTAATTTTAATAAATGAATTCATTATATAAAATTCATTATGTTAAATAAGTGAGACGCTTTCTTAGACATTAAACACAATATGCACTTAATGTTTAAAGCAATATTAGAGATGTATGGACATTTATACGAGACACGATATCAAATATTTGCTTATTTTTCTAAAGGTTCCGATATAATTAAACATTTCTTACTCTACAGAGACACTCATCTATAGCATAAAATTTCATAATATCTTACAATTTTAAGCGAGCAATTCTTGCACATATATATAAATTTATTAAATGTATCTCGGAAACAGCTCTAACTATTTGGATGAAATTTGATATTTAGATAAGGTTTTGCTATTTATGTTTATCTGTATAAGTGCCATTACTGAAAAAAAAAGATGATTTTACACATAAATTTTTTTAGTAACTAACTATTAGTCTTTTCCTATCCATTCTCATGCTGATAATGTCATATAGAGCCATCTCGTAAATTTTTGTGGTACTTGCACTGTGTTTATACCCGATTCACCACGGTAAAACTAAGTGTTAGTTTAAAAATTTAAGTAATGATAGATAAACTGTAGAATGAATACAGTAATATAGCAGATTGCTTCGAATAGCATGTTAAACTAAATGCATTCATGATTTTTTTTTTCCATTTAAATGACCAATTCATATGTAGGTAAGATTGAAAAATATTCATATGTAATCAGTATGTAATTCAGATCTAAGTTTTACTTCCAAAAAAACCCCCCAACGATTTTATAAAGCAAAACAAAACAAAAAAAAACCCTTCCGAGCAATGCATTATCTTTGAGGCACTCAACATTTCATATAGAAATGAAAACTATGCTAACAATTTCTTGTAATTTAATAAAAAATGATTAAATTCGTTTTAAATCAATAACAAATCCATTTACTTTAATAAATCAATCCATTATACCAAATTCATAAAACTGTAATTAACTGAGACACATTTTTAGACATCAAACACAATATGCACCTCTTATTTAAAGCAACAGCTGAGAGTCTTAGACATTCACAAAAGCAGTGATATCAAAGCGTCAGTCCCAAGGGGATTGTTAATTCAATCTTACCTTTGAAGCTGTTCTCAGAATAGTCCGCGTCTTTAATCTCTAAATCTCGTAGAAGATGGTCTACTGCTTTGAAAATAAAGTGCTCCAGAGTTGAAAGTTTCGATGAAATCTTATTAAACTCAAACGACTATAGACTAATTGGTAACTAAACAATTATAAATAGGTATCGTATATATGTTGCTTCTGAAATATATTTTACTAGAATATGCAATAAAAGTATTTCATTAAAGATATTAAACATTAAAAACATTTTAAGAGACGTATGAATGCACTTTAATTTAATTTTTCAAGATAATTCAAAATTGGGTGGAAAAGTTTAATTCTTATTGTAATTGCATCAGAAGGCATGAGTATTAATAATTTAACATCCATGTTAAGATGTTAATATGATTAATTTTGTTGCACTGTATATCGAATAAAATTGCATATTGAATTAATGAAAATTTTCATAATATTTGATGCAGGACTTATTTTGAGAAAAATAAATTATTACGGTAATAAATTCTCATTTTGTAGCTTTTTGAAAAGTGGAAAGTGATATATGTACGTTATTCGTCTTAGAATACCTTAAATTTTGTTGCATTTTAAGAAAAATGCTCAACTTTTATAAGCGAGAAGAATGAATTTAGAATGTAGAATGAATTTAGGTTGTAGTAAAAGAAAGTGCAGTGGATGACGACCTTTTTGCTGCAAGAAAATATATTATTCAGCTGCCAAATTACAAACGGTAAGCTCACAAAACAACACTTGTAGTGAATAACAATGCTCAAGCAGAAAATCGGCTCGGAAAATCGTAAACCTTTAGCTCTCAAAGAGAATTCAAGAGATCAATATACATAAAGAGAGATTTAGCTCAACTATTTATGTCTCTCAACTTGAATCACCACAGCTGATTCCATCTCAAGAATTTTTATAGCATTCATGGCAGGCTGAAAACTTGAAAGACTGAAGGATATTGAAAAATCTGAATTGAACGTCGGGACTCTAATCCTAATTCAGCTATTACCAAGATTCTTGAATACACTAGGTTCTTTATTTTTCCAGCCAAATAAGTCTCCAAATGATCTCCAAATTTGCTATCATGGCTGAGGGTTATTGATCAGACATTCATTTAGTTATCTATAAAGCTATTTTCCTTACTAGAAAACTAATGCACATGGAAATAATATTATAAATTTGTAATGATAAGTAGCTAGAAGGAACTCACGGGTAATATTATTCAATACAAAGTATGAGAAAGAAAAATATTTGTTCTTCACTGAAAAATAAATTTAATGCTTGAATCCAACCGGCATTCAAAAAATAAAGTAATTTTCTTTTTTTGAAATTGTCATCTAGCATCACGCAGAAAACAAAATCAATGAAAAAGTTTGTTTCAAGTGTAAATAAGTTACTCCTTATTGATTTATGCGTCGAGAAAATCAAGAAAAGTAAGTTAATTATTTTTAACAGAATTTTGCACAGATGCAGTTATTGCACGATTGAGGAAAAAATAAAAAAAAAAAAAAAAAAACGCAAGAAAAAAAATGAAAATAAATATAGTAATAAAGGAAAGATTATATATACATACGATTTAAAAAAATATAAATAAATTCTTTTTACTTAAAATTTAAAATAACAAGATCGTTGGAATATAAAAAAGTTTTATTTTCGTTCTTATAATAAATACAGATAAAGAACTATAATCATCATGATATTTGAATTCGAGGCTTTAAAAATGAATATTTGAATTTAGACTTTAAGTTATTTTTATTTTCTGTTGACACTAAGTGTAGGTAAAATATTGTAATCATCACAATATTTGGACTCCAGATTTTATTGATTTTTATTCCTTTCTGTGGTCGGAAAGCACACTTTTGGCTTTATTTCTGAACCAAATTTAATAACGCTTTAAGCTAGAGGAATAAAATTTAGTATAGACTGCAAACCAAAATTGTGAATTTCTAACAAAGTTTGAGCGAAATCCCTTTATAGAGTCTTGGCAGTTTGGCTGTTCGAGTAACAGTATAAGTTTAATAAGTGTTAACTACAAAACGTAACGAGTTAAAAAAATATATATATAATTTTTTACACGAACTTAACATCTAAAATATAGATTATTATCAAATTTTGAACCACATCTGTCAAAATTGTTGACGTTCTGAAGGCTGGTACTTTCGCATCCATATATAAATGCAATGACTTAAATCAATTAAATTAAATAGGCGAACTAAAACCTTAGTTCCGAGACAAATTTTTTGGTTTTCCTTCAGGCGGGAAAAAGGTGTCCAAAATGCATATTCATTCGTAAGATAGGTTAAATAAAAATGCTGAATTCACGCCAAAAATCTATATTCGTCAGCCATTTTTCGCCAATGTCATAAAAGGTATTTCCAGCCTTACCCAAGATTTAATATTTTATGCTCGAGGAGCCGGTTAGGTCTTTTATTACAGAGTATGCAAGAAAGTTTCAGGAAAACTATTCTCACCTATTAATTTATTTTATTCGAACTGTGCACTCAATGGAAAATGCAGTATTTGCCAAAAAAAAAATCGTAAAGATTTTGATAGACATTTATAATTTTACGTATATTTCGTAACTTTTTTACTATTTTTAAAGACTTACTGTTATGTACATCTAATTGTTCTACAAATCACTAAGTCCCAAAAGTTTGTAATGTGCATTATTTTCTCACAAATGAATTAATGTTGGTATAAAGAAAAAAATATGATTTCAAATAAAAAAATATGCTAATTCTCATTAAAATAACCTATCAGTATTTTTCTTTCATTTTTTTAAATTCCAATTCCATACGAGTTTTATAATTATTAAGGAATTCTCTCTAAACCATTTTAAACTGTTGTTTAATAAGCCCTGTTGCTCGTTAAAATGAAAGCAATAGGTTTAAAAAAAGACATACGAAACAATCATTTAACTCAGTCTGTGTTTTCAAGATTTTTGTCCCTTCTTCTTCTTTTGGAAAAGCTACTTTTTTTTCTTTCATTATTTTTATCATGTTTTCGATTCGAGAAAATAATTGTCAAATAACCAATATCACGAAAGTTTTTGCTAAAATGCAATTCTCCTTCTAATACAACACCACTCACATTAGAACAATAGCTTAATGATGAAAATCAGAGAAAAAAATTCAGTTTTACTTTTAGAAAAAAATAAAAAAATGCTGCAATTTTTTTTTTGGGAGGTGGGGTCTTTTCCTACACGAGTTTTATATTCTCTAAATAATTCATTGCAAAACCCAAATCTTCGTTTAATAAGTTCTTCTGCTCATTAAAATAAAAGCAATTGGAAATAAGGAAGTGTGAAATAACCATTTGATTGAGTCTCTCTTTGTATGATCATTTCTTGCCCTTTTTTTTCCTCCCCTGACGGGAAAATATGTTGTTTCCCCCCCCCCCCTAATCTTTTCTTGTGATTTCGAATCGAGATAACGACTGACAAACAGATCGATTTGAAGTAATCGACAATGCGAAATTTTTTCCGACTGATTTTGATTAAAAAAAATCGAGGGATAAGTATTTTTAGAAGGAAATTTTTTTTAATATTTGGTACTTCGATTAACTCTGTAAAAACAAACTGCATTAAACAGAGGTTCATTTTCAATGCGAATATATAAGATAAAAAAAAAGGATTTCTTCAGCATTGATAATAAATTAATTTTTAGAAATACAATGGATGTGTTCTGAAGCTTATGTTCTGCATTACAGCTTTTCTCCCGATCTTCGATAAAAAATTGCACGAAAAACAAACTCTTGAAAATTGAAAGTTTTTTCCTGTTATGATTTACAATCAGAGACAGATTTAGGCATTACAAATTTGCTCTAATATTCAGTACATTTTTATATCTAAAAATTAATCTGAATTAAATCATTAAAGTAATGATTTAGTTCAATATACATAAATAACTTAATTATAATGTTAATGATTTTTTTCATTTTTTTATCTCTCTAATTTGAAGAAAATTGATGTTTTTTTTATTTGTTTATTACAACTTATTTATTTATTGCACAAAATTTATTTATTTATTTATTGCTTTTATTTATTTATTGCACAAAAACCATGTTTGCATAAAATATCCTTATTATAACATTTGCAAATCCCGTAACAGCTAAATAAATGTAGCGAAACATCGGAACTAGGCCCTCCTACTTGATAATGTGTACATATTATTTTAAAACTTTTATAATTGATAGAATTGGAATTTTTGACATTTATTTATTTGGAAGATAGGGAAACATATCTTTATTTGAGAAGAAAGTTCGTTATTTTGAAAAGAATTATGCAAAGATGCAGTTATTGCAAGATAGAGCATGAAATTGAAGAAAATAAAAAATAAAATACAAGATTAAAAAGGTGAATAAATATAGTAATTACGATGGATTATTTACACATATGATTTTAAAAATTTCAAATTCCTTTGTTCCATTTAAAATGTAAAATAACAAGGTCTTTAAAATATGAAAAAGTGAACATTTGAATTTATACTTTAAGTTATTTTTATTTCCTTATATATAAAGAGCAGATAAAGTATGGTAACAATAAAAAAATTGAAATCGAGATTTTTACGAATCTTCACGTTTTAGCCCTTCCTGAAGTAGGAAAATATTTTTTTGGCGTGTCTGTCTGTTGACTAGATAAGTCAAAAACACTTTAAGTTATATGAATGAAATTTGGTATGAACTGTAATTTGTGAATTTCTATTAAAGATTGAATGAAATCTATTTAGAGAAAGTCTTTATTGTCTGGTTGTTCGAGTTCAAAAGTGAACTCGACAACTATAGATGGTGGAAGAAAGACTTAAAAAAAGAGCTAGATAAATAAAATTTGGTGCATATATTCTGTATTCAGCATCCGGATTCTTATCAAACTTTGAAGAATCTTAAATTCTTTATTAATTTGAAAGAATTCTTATCAAAGCTGTCAAAGAAGTGACATTCTTTCGGCCTGCACTTTCACATGCATATAAATGCACTGATTTAAATCAATGGAATTCAGGAGGTAATCTACAACTGTAGTTCAGCAGTCAAACATTTAATTTTCCATGAAGCCGAGAAAAGAGTTTTCAAAATGCAATATTCATATTTTAAATAAAAATTCTAAATTCACAGCAAAAATCTGCATTTTGAAGCCAATTTTCGCCAATGATATGCAAGGTATTTGCTACTTTACGCCAAATTTAAAGTTTTATGCTTAGGCTCTTTTATTGGAGACCAAGAAAAAGTTTCAAGGAAGCCCTTTCCGTTATTAATTTATTTTAAAAGAATTGTGCACACAAGAAAAAATACGGTATTTACCAAAAAGTCGTAAATATTTAGATAGATGTTTATCTTTTGTACGTTCAAACTTTTTTTTATTATTTGTAAAGGCTTATTGCTATGCATATCTAGTTTTTCTGTAAAGCACTAAATGTCCCAAAAATTAATGATATGCTATTAATGAATATTATCATATCTTTTGATTTGAAACTATATATTATTTTCTTTATGCCAGTGTTAATTAATTTCTCACAAATGAATTAACACTGGCATAAAAGAAAGAATATATGGTTTCAAATCAAAAGATATAATAATTTTCATTAAAAAAACCTTATCATTATTTTCCTTTTTATTTTGTTATGTTCCAATTCCGTACGAATTTCATGTTCCTTTAGAGATTATTTGCAAACCATTTTAAACAGTTGTTTAATAAGTTCTGTTGCTCATTAAAATAAAAGTTACCGGTTAAAAAAAGAAATAAAAAACAACCATTAAACTGAGTCTGTGCTTGCATGACCTTTTACTTTTTTTTCATCCCCTTCTTTTGAAAAAAACTATACTTTTTCTTTCATTCTCTTTTATCCCGATTTCGATTTGAGAAAATAATTGTCAAATCACCAATACCAAAAAAGTTTTTGTTATACTACAAATCTCCTTCTTATAAAACACCGCTCACATTAGAACAATAGCTTTATGTTGAAAATCAGAAAGAAAAAAGTTTTATTTCCATAGACAAAAATTATTATAGTTTTTTTTGTGGCTTTTTTTTCCATCTCCTACGCGAATTTTATATTCTCTAAATAATTCATTACAAAACTCATATCTTCGCTTAATAAATTCTGTTGTTTATTAAAATAAAAGCAAGCAGAAATAAGGAAGTGTGAAATAACCATTTAATTGAGTCTCCGTTTGTGTGATTATTTTTTCCCATTTTTTTTCCTCTGACGGGAAAAGATGTGCTTTTTTTCACTAATCTTTTCTCATGATTTTGAATCGAGACAATGACTGAAAAACAGATCGATTAGTAGTAATTGACAATACGAAATTTTTTTTGACTCATTTTGATTTAAAAAAATCGAGACATAAGAACTTTTAGAAAAGTATTTCTTTCAATTTTTATATCTGGATCATCTATTAACTGGGAACAAACAATCTTTCTTTAAACAGAGGTTCAATTTCAATGCGAATCAGTAGGATAAAAAAAAGGATTGCTTTCAGCATTGACAATAGATTAATTTTTAGAAATTTGATGAATGTATTCTGGAACTTATGTTCTGCACTCTTTTAAATTTTTTTTCTCCCGATCTTCAAATCAAATGAGTATTCTATAAAAAAATTCATGTAAATAAACGCTTGAAAATGGGAAGCTTCTTCATTTCATAACTTACAATCAGTGCGGATTTGCTTTTTATTGCCCTTGGCAATGAGCCTTATGAGGCCTCTTTTTCAATAAACTGATCCATTCGTTCAACTATTTAATATATCTTTATATCTAAAAATTTAACCCAAACTAAGTTATTAAGACGATGATCATGTTATGATCAAGTTACAATAAATAACTTACTTATAATTTTAATATATTTTAAAGTATTTTTTTATTTCTCTAATTTAGTAAAATGGATGATTTTATTATTTATTAACTATGGCTCAAGATTGTATGGAATCCATGTTTGTATAAAATATCATTGAATCAAAGATTTAATATTTGTAAATACCACACCTGCTAATAAAATGTAACGAAATATCGAAACTAAATCTTCCTACTTGATATAATATAATGAGTAAATATTATCCTATCAATCTTATAATTGATAGAATTAGAATTTTTTTGAGATGAAAGAATAGAATTAGAATTTTTTTTAGGTGAAAAATAATTTTGAATGATCGTTAGGCAGCTATATTTCTCCACATTGCATGATTCTTTTTATCGCTTATCACTTTTTTTTAATGCAAACTTTTGCAGTTCTTTCGAAAATTAGACAGTAGTTTAATTTGAATGTGGTTATAATCTTAAAATATTATAAAGAAACAGTAATTTTTGCAGTCACTATATTTCATTCTTCATAAGTCCATGAATTATTTATGTCCTGTAGTGAAACAGTTTCACTTAGGTGTATTCATTTCCGATATGGAGTATTTTTATAAATTTCGTTGAATGTCAATAATCTACCATAAATATTTATATTTATCCAACAAGAATGCTTTATAGCTAGAAACATCAGCTTATTGGAAATAGCTGTTTTCCGGCTTATAAAGCTTCACCACATTACTCCCCTTCCAGTGAGTCGGAGGTGAGACGAACGATATTTTGTCCTGTTTTTTGCAGTCAGGAAACTCACCAGGAAAGTGCATTTATCCAAATTACGAACTTTATTTTCATTTTTTTTTTACTGTATGATTAAAATTTGTTTGAAACTGAGATAAAGCGTTATTGTTATCAAGACTGAAATTTTAAATCACACTTTTGTTAATAAAGAATTATTTTCAGATATGTTATACTTAATTATATTCTCATTATTCTATTTAAATTGAGTATTTTATTTAAATAACTTTGAAATATTTTGCCCTAGAAAAAAATTTTCAGCTTGCATTTAGTGTCAAATAATTGTTCCCCATGATTGCTTAAATTAGGTTTGTCAAATAATAACCGTTACAGCTGCTCGAATCAAAGTGATCATAGGCAATTAAAGTAAAATTTCAAGGATAATTGTTATTTTGCAAATAGTTTTAGAAACCGAAAATATTATTCTGTAATATTACCCTATAATCAAAAATTAACATTCTGTAATGTAAATAAAAATAAGTTTGAAAAATGACAAGATGAATAAAAATTCAGGTTTACAAGATGTAATGCAATCATGCCATGCATTAATATGTTAATTATATACTGACCCATTTGGATATTCGAGAAGAATGTATTGGGGATGAGAAATTCATTAAAGAGTTCAAAAATACTGTCGTATCACGTAGAAGGAAATAATAAGAATAAAAAAAAAGCGATATTTAGTGTCCGAGTACCACGCAAAATAAAATCGGGAGGGGGGGGGGTCTCTCCAAAACGTTTTCACATATTCCCTAAAAATGGTGTTAACCCCCTTTATCTCGCATGGAATTGGCCATCATCGTAAATGTCAGGAGTGCTCAGATTTTTATTTTCAAAGTCGCATATATAATAGTTTTCTGTTTTGTAGTATAATGAATGAAACGGAATACGGGTTTCCGGTGTCTCTTTTTGTAAACTGATTAAAGTCAAAATTTGTAATTTTAGAAACAAGTAATTGAGAAATTAGTAGAAACAAGTAAGTAAATTTGCAATTTAGAAACAAGTAAGTCAATTTTCATTAAATTCACTTGTTGCATTTATGAAATATCACATAAATGGAAAAAACTACAAGCCGAAAAACGGTCGACTCCTTGACGAATATAATTCAAAAAATTGATGTGGATCGTACAGATTTAGATTCTAAGAGTGTCTATAAAATTTTATTTATTGGTTCTTTTTGTTTGGCTGCAATCGTGTTCACTTGCATCCGGACAGAAGAAAAATGTTCCTTTGTTTGAAATTCGTTCAAAATTTGATATAAGAATAACAAACGAAATTTCACTCGTCTTCCTTAAATCTCTTTTTTTCAGGAATCATATTTACAAACATAAAATGTGACAAACGGATATAATTCCAAAACTATGTTATACTCACTCAGGAAGTATGAAATGTAAAGATAAGACAATAACTAGAGTTTCAAAAGTTTGATGATTACAGCAATTGTATATTTCTTACACAAGAAACTAAAAAAACATAGAGGTATTTTTAGCTACCCACTATAATTTTTACTGCCTAAATAAAGCATAATGAAATTGAAAGATTTGAGATTGGGTTATTAATTATGATTTTTCAATATAGATAACTAATATCTATACTTTTAACTTCCTGGAGTCGTTCACAATTATTGATATATCTAGATACATTTTTGAAATATAACATTTCAAATATATTTAGTAATTTTCCCAACATATAAATTTACATTGAAGGAATACTAAACCAAATAATAATCAATTATAACTATTTAATAAGAAATCAATTAATGCTTAATTTTAAATAAAAAATTAGCAAGGAACAACTTTTTTGTTTGAGAATAATTTTTCACTTTTAGATTTATTGATTTCATTGTTCTGTATTTTTGCACAAATAACTAATTAGAAATTTATTGTCTTCTTACTTATATAATTAACCACCAGAAACCAAATCGTTTTATCATTTAACCCTCTCATCAAAATATAAACATACCGTAATTTAATGACTCACAAAAGCTTCAATTTCGTTATAATGCATGAACATGTTCTACATACTTCTTAAAATTGAGGTCCAGCCCTCTTTGCACTTACAGCTCCTAATTAAATTCTTTAAATTACTAAACACTTTCTAGCAGGGGAATTATAATTTAAAGTAATTGATATCCTTGAGGAATTTTACTAATTTCACGTTTAAGTTTAGACAAAATACAAAATTATTAGGAAGGTATAAATGGCAATTATTTTATATTACTAGTAAGCTTAATGAGTTTTCTGGAGCTATTAAGGGGCTCTACCTTAGTTTAACTAATACTGGTTATTTATGGAATAAATCTTCAATTTTTAAGTTTGTAAAGTTAAAAATCTGTAAAAATCTTGAAAATTAATACTTAGCTTAAGAGAATAAGCTTTCAAAACATGTTTTATAAAAAAATTAAAGAAACATTATTTTTAAATTTTTTATACATTATTACCATACAGAATACTGACCAAGGATATTGACATATAATTTCAATTAAAAGTCTTTTACAGCCTCATGTTCATGTTTCTTCAAATAAACTACTTACATGTATGAAATTGTAATAAATATTAAAATACATTAATTTTAATAACCTTAAACTCTTCTATTTATTGTGTAAATGGACATTTTGAATGAAGACCCATGATATCATAGTGTCTAAAAACTTATATGTCTTTTAATTGCGTGTCGTCTTTTAGAAAAATTTAACGTCATTTTCATAAAATATTGTAAAACATCTTTTCTGCATCCTGTATACTAGACAATATTATAAAGATATCGGAACTCTGTTCTTTTTTGTCTTTGCATTAACAACATGATATTTTTATTTTCTCAAATATACAGCAGAGAGAATGCATAGTAACGGTCAAAATTTCAAACTATAAATTTTGATGAAACTCCACGTTTTATACCTCCCTGAGTTCGAAAAACACATCTTTTAGAACTTTTTTTGTCCGTCCATCTCTCTATCTGTGATAAATATAACTCAAAAACACTTTGAGCTAAATGGGTGAAATTTAGTATACGGGTTTTCTATCGAATTTTTGGATTTATATCAAATTTTGTGCGAAATCCGTTCATAGGCTGTCCGTCCGGCTGTTCAAATATGGGTTTATACGATAACTACAAAACTAAGAGATCTAGATAGATAAATTTTGGTAAGCAGAATTAAAATCTATAGTCTGGAAAAAAAAAGGAGTCCAAAAAGGAGTTGATTGTATGTTTGTACTTTTAGAAACATGTAAGTACTAGAATTGAAAAGCAAAAATATTTAAATACATCAAATTTGGTATTGTAATTCCTAAAAGTGTCGTTTTGTGTTAAATTTTAGTTTCAAGCAGTTGGAAAAAACGCACAAATTCGATTTTTGGATACTATTCACCGCACAACAGGGATTAATCGCCAAATAATTCGCCAAGATTAATACAACGGATTCAGTAAAAATACTCACTTCATGTCAAAAGTTAATATTTCATAATTATTTTAAGCCAATGTTATGAAAAAGCGCTATCGAAATGTTATGCAAAGCGCTTTATTTCAAAAGTCTTGAATATGGTCTGTTTTCAATGTAATGGTGTTGAATTAATGCACCATTTTGAAAAGAAAAAAAAGCTTTAATACATATTTATCAAAGAATACGTTCCAAGCTTATTTTATATTCTTGCTTTTAACCATACTTAAACTACTTGAGAGTTCTATATTTAGGTTATTAGAGATTCATTGATGCTATTAAATTTTAAATATAAAAATACAGAAATTAGTAAGCGTATATAACGCATAATATTAAATGAATAAATAACAAAATACTACAAATAATACTACAAAATTTACAAATAATTCCATATAATTAAATACATCATTTTTGCAATAATAAAAGAAAAAAATATAAGAAATAAAATTAACGTCCAAAGACCTTCTTCAATAGGTAAACCCTCAATAAAATTGTTTTCTGCAGAAATCAAGTATACGCTAAGAAAGTTTCTTTCCCAACGATATCTAAACGAAAACAAAATAACACGAAAATTATAATTAAGCCAATATACTTCATTCAATTAAGAGAATTTAAGAAAAACTAAAGAAAAAATAATTTTTATTTTTATTTTTTGGAAGTTTAAATTCTTAAAAAGAAATTCTCTAAAATTTAGTATGTAATAAACTTTAATTTGTAAATTGCTCCTTTTTACTTCTCTTATTTGACATAGGATTAAGTAGAATTATTGTTTTCAGTTTGTTTTTGTTTTCATATGAATAGAAAATTGTCACAAAGGAAATGTCTAACCATTCTGATTATTTAAAAATAAAACTATGTTATCAGTTTCATCTTTTAAACTGAAAATAGTTTTTTTCCTTTGCAATGGTTTCCAATTTTCTTCATGTTAGCGGCCTTGCAATGCTGAAAAGTGTCACCTGAAAAAAAATATCTTTCGTATTTAAATTACCATCGAGACTGAAAAAAAGTAATATTTAATACAAAAAATAAATAAATAAAATAAAATAAACTTAAAAATGTGCAATTTTTTTCCTCCCAAAAGTCTATTTCAGGATATTTCTACTTCAAGAGTTAGATATTCATTAGACAATTTGAAAAGAACTTTAAGATTTTACTAACAAGACCATCACTCGTTAAAAGAGAGCCGACAAGATTAAAAAAAATATTTTGAGAAGTCATTTAATTGAGTCTGTTCTTTTCGGCAAATTTTTCTTTTTAAAGCGGAGATGTTGCTTTTTTTTTACATTTTTTTTTTACTCTCACGATTTATATTCATGAAAATAATTGATATAAAAATATATCTGAAGCCATCAATAACTCAACATTTCTTCTGATTACAGTTGACAAAAAACAAATTGAGATTAACAATCCTAGAGAAGGAAATGAGTTTTCTAACATCTCTTACTTTGAATTCAAAAAAAAAAAAAAAATGGAAGTAAATACTACAGTAATCAGAATATCGATCTTCATATGAACATCAGTGAGTAAAATAACGATAGGATTCTTTTCAATTTTGATAGTAGATTAATAGTTCTATATTCCATCACTGAATTCCGTAAATAATGACTTTCCGATTTTTCTAATCAGGTTTCTTTTTCTCAAATTTCTATATCAAAGAAATGCTGTTATTATAATTATTCTAGATAGAAATGAGGAAGTGACGCTCTGTAATGAATCTAAAATTCCAATACCAATGCATTTCTCCAAAGTTTTACTCATTCTCTCATTTTTTCCATATTAGAAATTTTTCAATATTTCAATATTTGAAATGTAAGGAGCATAATGATTCTTTTATAAGAGTGTGGTGCACATTTGTATCCCCATACCTTTCAGAAATAATAACTTTATGAACGTTTTATGTCATTAAATTGTTGAAGACCGATAATTGCTTAATACGCTGTAACACGTTATTTTAAAATATCTATTCCTCCGGAAATTTAATAATTCAACAATATGTTCAATTGACTCAGAATTTTTTTTCATGTCACTGACTATTATTTTGTAATTCTATGCGAAAGAAAAACAAGATAAACAAACTTTTTATAATGTTTTAATATAAATATATTTTGTTTAATATTTAACTTTTAATAATTCTTTTTAGTATGATAAACTATGTAACTATCACTTACAAGTAATGGCACACAATAAATTTTACACATATATCTTGCTGTTTAAAAAGCAAACTCTATGTTTTATAGTTGGATTTTTTCCTCAGCAATGTCTATTTTACTAAAATGTGATTTCTTAGCTGTCCTGAACAAATTGAAGATGGGTCATAGCAACGAACTGTTATACCGAAATTAAAGGATGCTTTCATGCAACACATTGCGTTGATTGGAATCCACAGATGTATGATTAGTAAGTTCTAGAGGTGTAGAGCTTAAGTGAGTAATCAAACGAATTCTCGCTTAGGAGTGTTGATCTTCGGCGAATTCTTTCTGAATGCTTTTTGAAAGTTGTGGTTATTTATTATAGATTTGCTGCTTATGTGGTTGTAACAAGTGCTGTTTTGTCTATATTTTGTTACCTGCCTCTTTGAATATAATAAAGTATTCACTTTTAATAATTACTTTCTGAGTCAGTTGGAAAATTCATCATATGCTCAAATGCCGCATTTGTAACGTGACTGAAGTACCCAGATTTTGGGGGTTTTTTCCTTATCAGTGTTCTCTCTGAGAATATACTATCCCAACGGCACAAACGCTAAAACAAAGTACATCGATCACGAGTTTACTCGTGGACGGCCTGCTACTTTATACATTAGGACTCGAGTTAATTCGTGATCTGTCAATAATGGGTTAATATGAAACTTTTGAAGCTTTCAAAAACGTTTTCTTTTCGAGTTGATACTCTCTTTCAGCTTGGCTCATATTTCATGCACAGTCACTTACATTGCAATAACCACTCTGCTTTTATGATTTTATTATTTTTTTAATTTAATGTTTAATTAACTGTTTAAATCAATTGTCTATCAAAATTTGAGTATAGCCGCCATTTATTATATTTAGGGTTCAAATTTCATCCAGGGAAAAAATTAAAATATTCATAAGAGAGAAAAAGAACATGAGAAATATCATATCTGCTACAGAAGACTGTTTCATGGTAAGAAAATTAGCATAATATGAAAATCAGAAGTTTTGAGGGGAAAATAAATGAAGTTCGTTTACTTCGATGATCTGTTTCTAGCACGGCATAGTGGTTGGGCACAACAAGATTTCCTTAATTTTTTTCTTTCGATTGTTAAATATTGAAATCGAAGTTAATGTTCTATGTCACAAAGGTGTAAAGGTAATATCTGGTAACACCTCCCCCTTCGAAATTTTCATATTTTTGCATTCGTTCCAAATGAAACGCTATATAAAGTAGAAATGTATTAAAAGAGAGTTAAAATATTATGATAACTGTCTAATTCTGAAAGTAGTAAAGGCAATTACGGTAACAAATTTTCAAGAGTTTGGTTTGAAATTTTATCTACAATTTTGCAAAAAATTAAACTTTAAACACATGGCTTTTTAAAAAATTGAAAAAAATGTATTTTTATAATGGTTGTTATTAAAGAAAAATTGAGGAAACAAGTATTTTCTGGTCACAAAATATGTTTTCTATAAAAAATATATATGTGTCGCTTAAGACCATTTTGAAATAAAAATCAAATTAGAAAATAAATTATGGCCTAGAAAATATAAGTTATATTTAAGAGTGAAGTGATTTAAAGCGGCATTAAATACTAAAATTCTGATCGGGTGGAAATGCCTATAACGTAATTCTCGAGTTGAAATGAAATTCTATATTTCCATAATCATAATATCAAATATAGGAAACGGGAGGTAAAACAATAAGTGGTTACAATAAAATCACAATACGATTGTTAATCGAAAATTAATTGAGAAAATGTTATGCATAGTTAAATAGCAAATCTAGACTTTCATAATTAAACTATGAGATAACAAGAAAGAGCAAAACAGAAGTGAAATATTAAGAGGTTACGCTTTGCTCCGGAAAAATATTTGTTTATTTAATTTATATTTAATAACAAAATTTAATTTAATAAAAAATTTATTAATTTAATAGTCTTTAACAAATGTATTCTTTTCATAAGAATGCCAACATACTATGTACTATTAAATGATGCTATGTACTATTTAAATCAAAATATCGAATCTACAATCATATTTGATTTAAAACACTTTTATCTATAAGACTTTATAAGAATATTAGTTTTATTTTCATTGTTTAGTCAAAATGCATTTCATCTCGTTTACTTCGAATTAAAAATATTCTCATGTTTACCTCTAGCTACAGGAAACATATACATAGAAGTTCCTTCCACAATTCTTCTTAAAGAAAATTATATTTTCTTTTGATTTATTCTCTTGAATTTTTTAAGAATATTAAGAGTTAGGACAAGTGTGTTTGAAAAATTTACATATACTTTTTTAGTGAATTCAAATTTCTGTTAAATATTTATAAAATTCTTGAAGTGGAAACAGCAGAGGTTATCATGCAGTACTAAACAGTGACAAAAGGTATTTTATTTCTTTTCGAAATCTCAATCTCTTTTGGAATTCTTACGAATTGTTTTGGAACTGAAGTGCCAAAAAGTGAGAATCCATGCAAAATCTTTCTTAAAATGTTCAAAAGAATAATCCCATGAAAGATGAAAAACTAAAATTCAGGATTTGTTTTCGGCCTCGTAGCAAGACTATTCACATTCTTTTAAGTATGACAGAACTTTCTGCCTTTTAACTTTCGAATGTTTTCCTTTAACTCTTTTCTTGAAATAATAAGGAATAACAATTTTGAGTGTTAAATAATATAATAATATAAATGTACTTTACAAACATAAATACACTTAATAAAAATACATAAAAATACTTTAATTATATTTTACTATTAAACTGTAGTTCCACATATTCGTATATGAACATATATTGTAACTAAGAATGCTTTGTAATGTATGCATTAATTTATTATAGATTATGCTTGGTGTAAATTATCAACTTCAAAAAATCCACGCTATAAAAGCACGAAATTTTGTATTAGTCAATGTAAACGGATTTTTATAAAATTAGTGCTACATATATATACATATTGTATTAAATGTTTTATATATCTTTACAAAAATAATAATTCTGAATTGTTTTCAATTGAAGAGAACAACACTTTAATGAAGAACGAAGATACATATTTTTTAAGGATATGACCGAAAATGATATTGAATTTAAAAAAAAGCAATACAGTTCAAAAGGTGGCGGAATACATATTACTGTTAAATTATAATATTGTAGGTTGTTTGTGGGCGTTTTAACACATAAAGGATGAGACGGCCAACTGATGATAAAATGACTATATTCTGAATTTAGTTACAAGATTAATGGATGATGGACGGAACAGGAACAATACAAACACTGAAGTAAACAAAGTTAATTAAGACACCTCGTCTTCTTTCAAGTTATAGAACGTTACGGCTATCGTCTACAGTGGCATCGTCAAAACACGTCTTCTTTTTAGTTATGCAACGAACGTCTTCCGTTGCCAACATCTTTCACCGCGGCCTACTCTCAACTGGCAGCTACAGTACTTTTGCCGCTAGAGGCGCTGGTTTTGGCGCGCTGTCATGAAGGCACCACAATATAAAAAATGATAATATATTATTTAGCAACTAAATTAAATAATAATATGGTAAATACATCAAGTCATAATAACTATATTAAATAATAACATATAAAAATTGTATGACGGAATACATATAGCTAGATTAAAGGTGTACTATGTTATTGCCTTCGATTCTTTTCGACTTAGAATACATTCTTGAAAATCAATAACTCTAAAAAGAAATGAATATAAAATTATTTATACTTTAATAAATTCCGCGTAGTAAAAGAATTCCAGTGTGTACCTTCCTTGGATGATATATTGTTTGCGCAGGTAAATTATATAGGTATTAATTAAGGGTGACAAATAGTTTCGGAGCCAATAAAGGACACATATGTCACAGGACTTCTTTTCATATTTGGAAATACTCTTCATTATTTTATGTTAATAAGTGCTTTGCTTTTAAACGTAAGCTTTATAGAAGATATAATGCAGACGCTAACAGAGGACACTGTTGCTTCTGTTTGTATTAAGAACGTACATTTGGATTAATATTAGCTATTTGACTATGATTAATGAACGCTTTTTCCTTATACTAAGAATGCAGATTTCATACTAACATACATAACATTTCATACTAACATAATTTCATTTCATTCACATACTAGCAAAGAATGCAGATTTACTGTTAGCATTAGGATTGCTACTAATATTAACTCTTGATCGTACTATATAGCACTATTAAATTTCAATGTGCTGTTATAAATTAAATGAGGTTTGATAAGATTTTCAGTTGTGTATCTGTTTTATATAAAGTATAAGAGTTATGTGCAAGTTATGCGCTTTGGGAATTTGGCTATATGAGAATTGTTGCGAATTTCTAAATAACTACTTGTGTGATATATTCATCTTTTAATGTTCTTTGTTGAGAATCAATCTTCATTATAATAGGTCCATATTAAAAAAATCTTCGAATATCATTAATTAGGCATTTTTTTAAATTCCCAGTTGAAGAGGTGGATAGCATTTCTCAACTATCTGCGACCAACATACTCAAAGAACCACTTAGAAGTCAAGATAATCAATTGCAAATCATATTATTAAAATTTAAAATTAGAGTGTATGCTTTAGAAAGCAAGAGATATAAAAAAGTGTATTAGATTAAAAAAAAAACATAAATGTTATTGATCCAGAAAGCTCTTAAACTGAAAATAGATCAGACAAACTTATCTTTTTCATGTGAGTCCATATAACCAAAATTATTTTCTGGTAAAGATATCAGAGAAGATAATGTTACTTTTTGACGATATATGATAAAATTTTTTTGAATAGGTTGTAGCTAGTAGGGGAAAATGATTATTACAATTTATAGATAATGGATGATCAAGGCATAGAAAGGACATTTTCATTTCTGCATTAGATGTAATTCAAGCTGTAAAGTATTAAGACTTATGGGAGTAAATAAAATGACTTGCTTTTAAATTTCAATAATGTTCCAAGATTGTTTCAATATTTCCATTCTTTAAGGATTTCTTGACTACATTCAGGGTGGTTATAATTAAACTTCCCTTATAAACAGCATTCTACAATGCAAACGTGTGAACGGATTGTTAAGACATTTTGTATATAGACTGTATACGAGATGCGCTCACGGAATTTCGAAAAGCATATTTTAGTTCCAAAGTACCCACTAGAGGGTGCCTTTTTCGGAAAAACATTAAATTTAACACAATAAACGACCAAAATGGAATACAGAAACAATATTAACAATCCAGAATAAGAATTATGAGTAATGAAATGTGAAACTGGAAAAACCTGCCAGTTCTAGGAAAAATATGCTGATATTTGCATGCTTGTGTTAGAAGAGTAAGTTTTGTGTAAAACAGGTTAGAGTATGAAACGTTTGCAGACGTTGTCATGTTTTATGTCCGTGCGATTTCTGGTTATGGGGCCACATAAAAAGTCTGGCGTATCGAGAAATTGAATGTTTTTCCGGAAAAGGTGTCCTCTAGTGGTTATTTTGGAACAGAAAGTTTTTTTTTTTCGAAATTCCCTGAGCGTATCTCCTGTATAGTCTATATACCGAATTTCATTGCAATCTATTCATTCGTTTGAGTTGTAGGATGCTATGTATAGGGGAAGTTTAATTATAACCACCCTGTATATTTGTTATACAGATAGTGCATAGAATCGCTTTTTTTCGCTTTTAACAAAAAATTATTTCACTTAAAAACTAAAAAAAATGAATTCAAAATTGGCTGAAGCGATGAAAAGTTTTGAAACTCTTTGCAAAAATAAAACGGTTTTAAAAATATGCAAAAAAAAAAATTAAAAACTTGCTGAAATTGAGAAAGAAACTGGAGGGTAGTCAAATTTTATTCATTTAAAGGATTTTTTTTCTTGAATTTTTAAGTGATGTAAAATGTAGCTTTTGTGTAGTAATCTTTTTGGAACGTATCTCCCAAAGGTTTCGAATTTCGCTTAACTTTTTATTAATTAATATTCAAATAAAGTTTCAAAAAGATCACTCCAGTTTGCACATTCACAACCAAAATATTAGGGTGTCCCAAAAGTTTCTTCCTCAGCGCGCTATGAATGGCCATATCTGGCTATGCTTGTGCAAACATGCTGGCTTATCTACTAACCGCCTATGTTATCGGTTTCAGTCGTACCAGAGCTCTTTTACAGTACGTTTCGCTTGTGCAACAGACTCTTTTAAGACTTTCATCCACAGCCACATTATTCCATTTGGTGGGATTGGAAAGGTGTAATTTTCTACGACGGAGCTTCTTCCTCAAGGTAAAACAATAGGTTCGAGGTTCTTTCTCAAGGTAAAACAATAAATTCTACGAAACACTGTCACCAACTGGATCAACTAAAAGCTGCCATATCGAAAAAACGGCCAGAAATAATGAGCCGACGAGTCATTGTTTTGAATCATGACAACGCGAGAGCACATATTGCATTAGTCGTAAGAGAAAAGCTCTTACAGTTTGATTGGGATATTTTACCGCATTCTGCATGCTCTTCAGATCTCGCTCCATCTGATTATTACTTCTTTCTGTCCTTAAAAAAATTCTCTTCTCGATAAGCGCTTTAAATCCATCTGCGAAATAAAAGCACACCACGAGGATTGTTTCTTTTCCAAAACACAACTATTTTCGAAAAAAGGCACAATAAGGCTTCCTGAGAGATGGGAAAAGGTAATAGAGCAAAGGGGTTCTTATATAACAAAATAAATAATATCTCAAACAGTAAATATTGTTATTCATTTCATATTAGAAATAGGAACGAAACTGATGTGGCAACCTAATATATTTGTGCCAAATTTAATATCTGTCTTCTAGAATTCTAAATAGACACTCTCTCTTTTTTTATTGCTAGAGATCAAGTACATTATTATAAGTTATCCAAAAAGTGATATATAGACCCCGAATGATAATTTTTCAACACATTTGAAAACATACAATTCATTACGAAGAATACAAAATATAAAAGTGGACATTCACATGTATTATCTATTGACTGAAATCTCGAGTTAATTCGCATTAAATTATTTGATTACCCCTGTACGTCTGTTCAGAAAAATAAAGTATAAAGCAATTAATCGAACTTCCAGTTCTTCAATTAAATTTCCTTGAACATGCAATTTCCCATTTTTTTTTCTATTTTCAGAGAAATCTTGATGTATCACAACCAATTATAAAAATCGCTCCAAATCCAATCCATTTCTAATTAAAACTCAAATAAGTAACTCGATCGTTACAGCAGTTTTAAGCGAATAAAATAAAAGCGTAATGACTATCCAATACGTGCTATTACTTTCAGTAATTGCGTCCAATGTGAAATCTTGAATTGAATTGCCTTTTCATGTAAGAACCTTTCCAGACGAGATCAGGAAATCTATTAACTCAATCAGATGAATGCGTTTGCCATGTAATGCTCTATGAAAGAGTATTAACGCTATTTTTAATTAAGAAAGCTTGTAAGAATAGTTGTTGTTAGGAACTTTTATTCGAAGTTATAGTATTTTTAAATTGTTTAAACAGAAAATAGTTTATAGTTCGATACTTACATTAAGTTCGAATAGTTTAATTTTATTTCAAGAATTTCTATTTCTTTGGAATATTTTATTTGTTTGAATGTTTTAAGATTTTGCAAAATAAAAGTTAGAATGAAACTCCATATATAAAATTGAGTTCTTTCACAATATCTTAACTGCAGTCTAAAAGCAGAGACTTCTGAATAATGACTGAAGATATATGAATTATATTTGTTAAACAATGAAGGCAAGGTTAATAGTGATTCCAAAGGAATTGAGACATACTTTACAATTGACATGAATAATAATTAAGTTTGAAATTTAACATGAAAGGCAATAAAATAAATACTGTTAACAATTCAATTAAATCACTGATTTTAGTTATAAATTTACAGAAAATATAAAACAAAATAATATCATTTAATGGTGTTGAAAATTATTTAGACAGAAAATAGTTTATAAATCCATACTTGCAGTAAGGTGGAATAGTTTAGTTTTATTTAAAGAATTTATATTTCTTTCCAATATCATTTTATTAGTATAATTCGGAATATTTTACAATTTTGAAAAATAAAAATTAGAATTAAACTTCGTGTATTGAATTCTTTTGCAATATCCTGCCTGCAGTCTATAAACGCAGATTTCCTAATAATGCCTGATTATTTATATATTATATTCGTTATAAAATGAAGTCAATGTTAAAAGTGATTCTACGGGAATTGAGACAGACTTTTGGAATAAATTGAAGAATAATTAAGTTCTAAATTTAGCATATGAAAGGCATTAAAATAAATGCCCAATTAACAAGACAATTAAATAATGGATTTTATTTTTAACTTCACAGCAAATATAAAACCAACTAATTGATATCATTTAATAATGATGAAAATACAAAAAAAAAAACCCTAATATTTTTAATCTTTATTTTTCCAAAGTTATCTATTTTTTACCAAATAATCTATCATAAATATCTCTTGAGATTTTGCTTTCTATGAACTGTCCATTTTGATTTTTTTTCCCTAATAGGTTGTATATTTACATAATTTTTCTGTCATTTCTATGGATATGCTATATATTGCTTAAAGAAAAAAAAACTAATTAATTAACATCATTTAAACGTGTTGAAAAATATAAAAATAATATCGATGTTTTTTTATTTTTCCAAAAGTTATTTATTTTTGACGAAATAATCTACCATAAATCTTTCTAGAAATTTTTCATTCAATGAATTGTTCACTTCATAGCAGTTATTTAAAAGAATGTCTTAAATTATAATTTTCCCCCCCATATAGGTTGCATTTTGTATCATAATTATTTTATCATTTATATGGGTGTGATTTATTTGAAGTTAAAGTTGTGGATACTCTCTCATCAGCAAAAAAGTAATGAAATAAAATAAAAATATACTAGATAAAGTATGGTGTTCATGCGCAGGATAGACTGACCGGTGCATTCATGCCTATGCTTTCAGATTTAAAATAAATGTGAAATATTTCAATGATAAAATATTTGGAAATTTAGCTACACTATCGTAAGATTTAAAATTAACTACGTTTTATATTAATATAGATAATACTTTGGTATTGCTTTCAAAATTAATAACTAATATAAATCGATTTGTTTATAAAATGTTCGCCATATCTTCATATAGTTTTTTATTCTTTGCATGACATTAATTATGCAATAAGAACATGGCAAAATATTTTTATTTATTATTTGAGATAAATTATTTAACCAGCGGGAGTTGTCTGCCTAGAACTTTCTCGGATATTTTTTGATAACTTGTCCTTTCAGAGAACGTCTTAGGTGGCATTGGTGTACAATAATTATGAAATATTAACTTTTGGCTTGAATTTAGCTTTTTTACTGAATCTATAGTATCATCCTTGACGACTAATCCCTGGCATGTGTCAATAATATCCAAAAATCGAAATTAACTTTTAGACATTTTTTAATTAACCGATTGGAACAGTAATTTGACTGCATTTTAAGTCAAAGTATTCCATACCAAATTTGATATATTTAAATCACATTTACTTGTTTCTGAGAGCAAAGACAGACTGATATTCATCCCTTTGTTGGATTTGATTCAAAATGTGACAGGTATCTACACTATAGGTTTAAAATCTGTACCAAATTTTATCTATCTAGCTCTCTTCGTTTTGTAATTATTGTATGAATTTATATTCGAACAGCTAGACAGACAAACTTACTTTGAACAGATATTAATCAAAATTTGATAAAAATCTGCCAATTTGGTGTAAAGATCGTATACCAAATTCGAATCACATAGCTCAAAGCGTTTTTGAGCTATCCTTATCGCAGATAGACAGACAGACATTTCTCAAAAAATGTGTTTTTCGAACTCATGGAGATGTCAAACGTGGAGATTCGTCAGAATTTCGGGTTCGAATTTTTTAATGATCATTATACTTTCTCTATACTACGTATACGAGAAAGTAAGAAAGCATAATGTCATTTCCTTCCTTTCTTAAATTTTTGCAATCCTAATGCAATCCTTTGCAATCCTAATTATAAGGGATTTCCCAACTTCTATCTCGTTTCAGTTGTAAAATGACATAATAATATCTATAAACTCAACAGGTGCCTTTTAATTTTTAAAGACATTCTTGTATTTCAAAACAGATAATGATTATTTAATATGTTTATCGTAAAGTTGTGGAGAGCCTTTGATTAAAGTAGATCTCGGAGGTGAAACTCACTGTAAAATCATGTAATAAAAAATAATGATAATAAGTGAGGTAAGTGTTAATTATTAATCAGAATGACCAAAAACATAAAAGAAAAATAACCGTTAACACTTATTTATTCTTCCACGCATTATTTTAAAAGAAATGAGCGAAAAGTACTTCTATTGCACATTTCAGGTGCTTTCCAAATTATTTCAGAACAATGAACAACTTATTTAGGTTGCACATTAAATAATAATAAATAAAAAATGTCTGATAAGAAAACCCTGAAAAAAGGCATTTTGAAAAATCTTGTACTATAAAAAATGTCAAATTCTTGCGTCAAAAATTGTCAAGCTGTTACTATCAGGTAAAAGCTGATGAAGATAATTAAAAACTCAGAATTACCTGCGAAATTTCACAATCTAGAAAAATTGCTGAACTTGTATAAATTTCATTATCAGGCAAATTTAATAGGCGCTTAAATATCAACTACTGCACAACACGCTAACGTAATTAGGGAAACTGCATACTTGAATAAACTAAAAAGATGCATTACATTTCAAACATTTGAAAGGCACTACATGTCTCCAATCAAATGGCAAAAGAGTAGCTGAAAAATTTTTGTCAACGAAGTAAAAAGGTACAATGTAGAAAGATATTTATTTAGTTTTAGTTATTTTAAATTTGAATTTCAAAAATGATTTTTGTAGATCAATGAATTTCTACTTTATTCTGAAAAAATATTTCTCTCTTACGATATTCTAATAATCAATATTTGAAAAAATCGGCGTTGTCTTTTGAAACCACATTATCCATGTTGAACTCTATGGAATTCACAACTTTTAATATACAAAGAATAGCAAAAAAGAATAAGAGCCGGATAACCGGATTGGTAAGGCGTTGGATTCGCTTTTCTTGAGTTGCGGGTTCGAACCCCTCCGGCCGCAGGCTCTCCGTGTGTGTGTATGTGTGGTGGCTGGCGAACTCTTAAATCAGTCGGGCTCATAAAGTCCTCCATATTGAGAGTAATACCACTGGGGGTACTAGATCAGGGGTGGTTATTCTCTGATGGAGGTCTAAATTACGATCTATAGAAGAGTGAATGAAATGCATGAATGAAATCTGCCCCTTAAAAAGGGTTGTGATGTGTGTGTATCTAAGTAGCACTCTTGGCCCTGGATGGAGCTACTTAAGAAACAAGAGACGCACCTTTGGTTGAAAGTCACTGACATATAAAATCAGCGGACTTGTCTATGACAAGTGCCATTAGAAACAACAACAGAAATAAAGAATACCATAAGACTTGATGTCTTATGTTATGAAGTTGAACAAACTTACGTGTTTGGCTGCGAGGAACCGAAGTGCAAGGTTTTTGTCAACGACTAGGACCAAAAAACGTTTAATGGTATGTTTGCGAAAATATATTGCATGCAAACAAGCAATTTCCTTTGAGGATCAATTACTTTATTAATAGGTGTATTTTTTATTCATCAAATATAGATGATAATGAACGCTTAGATGAAATTGTTTGTAAGTAAATTTCTAAAATTTTAGTAAGTTCAGCTGCCCCATTTAAGTCTTCCAAAGATTCCAGTGCTTGTATTTGATTACTAATATTGTGTAATCTTAAAACTAACGAAGCCTTTTGAGCACTGATGTCAGTTCTTGATTTTCTCTGTAGTTGATTGACAATAGCAGACTTTACAAATGATTGCAGCTCTTTATGCTCATTTACAGCAATGGCAAGTTCTCCTTCATTAACATCATCTGAATTTGAGCAGATACTGACAGCATCAGTCTTAGTGGAAAAGTTAACTTTTTTACAAAAAAAAATGAATATGCTTGCATATAACATACCTGATATTATAATCAACACAGGTGCAAGTTAATGCATGTATGCATATCCCACAGTGTGAACACATTATATCACATTTGCAATCTCTGTTACCTATGCTGATATCATAAGTGAATATGGATGACCCTTCCACTTTGGCCACTTTCCATTAATGTTCTTCCACCTTGTAGACAGAGTATATTTTCTTATATAAATTTTGAGCAACAAGATGTCTTTTCCTTATTAAGATGTCTTTCCTTATTGATATTATTCTCCCCAGGAGTTTCTTTGTAACAGCTTTCAGAACAACATGAATTGATTTATCCAATCGTTTCATTATTGTCCCACCTGTTTCTTCATACTTCAACTGTCTGTGCCATCTCTCAAGTTTCATATTAGTATTTACACCCAATTGAACTCTATGACAATATGCCCACATTTCTTTTCTATTCATGTAATGTTCCTCAAAATATTTTTAAAAAGTGGTTTCTTCTTCGTATTTAATAGTAAATTCTTTTAAATATTTTTCGAACATTGCAACATCTAATTCATGTAAAAATAGTTCCATATCATTTTTTATTTTAAGTCTTAAAGTTTCATATTTAACTTTTCCCTTTAAATTAGAATGTCAATTTCTTAACGCATGCCATGCGCACAATATATGTTTGGCATCATCTTGAAATATGTTTATCCATGCATTGTAAAATGAGTTTGTGTCATCTGTTAAGATTTATTTTGGTTTAAAGTCTTCTTTCAGTTTCAATTTGATAGCCTTGAAAAATGGTTCAAAAGTTTCACAGGCTACTCTCGTTGAGAATAGAGTTACTACAGGTTACATCATGATTATCATCATTAACTAAAATAGTTGTTAGTTGGAATTCATACTGTTTGTACCATGGGTTGAATCCAACATGATGCATTTTTCCCATACAGTTCTAGAAGTTTCATTTGTGCCTCTGTAGCAAAGCCAAGTAAAAAGTCCTCTGTTCCAATTTGCGGAAAATCAGACAGACTTTCACCTATAGGTTTATAAACAAGGATGGGGGTTATAATAATCTGCTATCATTTTTTGTACTATTATGTCCACAGATGTTGCATCTTCTTTATGGCCTATTGTTTTTTCAATTCGGAAATCTCTACGGATGTTATTTATATCTTTTCTGTTTGTCAGTCCATATCTTTTGGTAGGGGAATATTCTTGTTGGAATTTGTCAAGCACAAAACTGGATGGAATTCCATTTCATAGCATTTCAGCGAGTCCTGTTCTTTCTTCATTTGTCAGTCTTAATTTTCCCACTTCATGTTCATGACCCACATTAGTTGCCTGGTATTCCACTATAATTTGTGTAGCTTCATGTACTGTCTGTTTTGTTACTTTCATTTTGTCTCTATTTTAACTGATCCTGAACACTTGGAATGTTTAAATCTCTGAGTCATTCTTCAGAAGTGATGCGTCACTTCTGTGACGTTCATAGTAAGATTCAGTCCCCTCCATTTCTTTGAACAAATCTTTTAAGATAAAAGAAGAAACTGTATCCTTTTCAAAATTTGATTTCCACTCTTTAAATTGTATGAAAAGTTTTGGTTTCAAATTTATACCGTCGGGATTTTCAGTCAGATGTTTATGTAAATCTACAATTGTTCTTTTAATATCACAAACAGGACAAGCTTTGTTCAGAATAACGGAAAATTCTTTTTCTGAATGAAATTTTCTTTGGTGACGATACAAGTTTTTTTCTGGCTGAAAAACTTATGTCACACTCATAGCAAACAATGTCAGATGATTCTGACGGATCTTCAATTTGGTTGTTACTTGCTACTTCTGAAGAATCCATCTTATTATCTGCATCCATAATTTATATCAAAGGAAGAAGTGTTTTACTCCAGTTCATGTTCAACCGTATGTTTTGATTTTCAAAGAACAAACACCGCGCAATCTCCATTTTCCTTCTTTCTCTGCCTACGGTTTTAATAGACTGATCCAATCTCATAGGGAGTCACTATTGGAAAGATCCACTAGTATCCAAGACAACACTGAACAGCGCCATCTGGAGGAAGATGAATCAAATAAGGGCTGAAACATCTGATGTTCCATGTGGTTTATACCAGCTAGAAAGAGTGAGGTGATGCTATTTGAAATTAAATAATTGACTTTATTCGATAGGCAAAGTTTTATATTATGATCATAATTTCGACTTTTCCAAATTTTCATAGACAGTCATCATTATTCGTCATCGCCGGGGAGAACTAAGAGATAAAAAATATCGCATGTCAATCAAGTCTTAACCCTTTCGCGACGAGGTTTTTTTTTTTTTTACATCAGAACAATTTTGGTAGCATAAACTATGAGTAGGGCACACTAGAATGCTAAAACTAAGATGTTATATTTTTAGGAATTTTATAAACACTTATTTAGGCCCGGGACATATATGTCCCATCAGTCGTGACCACTGGGACATATGTGTCCCAGTAGTCCTCAATGAGTAATTTTGTAAAGAAAACTAATGATTTTCTAGTCATAAAAGTTTTATTAAGAATGGTATGGTTTGAAACAATCAATGCACAATGGGACATTACACATCGTGCACATTATTTTAGTGCGCGATTCCTTCTTTTGCTGTGCACATTTACGGCACCGCCGTCGTGTTTTTGTTGTTACTGGCAGATGGTCACCAACATTGAGTAAGCTTCGTGACGTTTTGGATGGGCGTCCAGTTCCTCTACGGCGTTGATACTGTGCATTGAGCTTTCCGGATGCCATCAAGGCATCTGCAAGAGGTACAATGAAGTCAAGAAGTGGGGGTTTTCGATGTTTCAGTTCGCAGTGCGCTATCCATGAGTTAACCACTGCGCTCATTAATAGGCGAAAAAATATTTTTTCCACCACTTGCAAGATTTTCGATCTAATTCATAGACATTTGCCATTTGGTCTGCAAGGTCTACACCTCCCATGATTTTGTTGTAGAATTCGATTGCCACAGGGCACTCAAATTCTTCTTTGCTTCCATCTTTCATGGTGCGATTTACTTTTGCGTATTTAGCTTCGTGGCAATTACTTAACATCATCACTTCCTTTGAATCAAGCCATCTCGCACATATTGTTCCAATTTTTAGTTACGAGAAACTCAGACTCACCCCTTTTGCTTAGTTTTGTTGCAAAATTAGGAACATCTTTGCGTGTCTTGATGCACGTACCAACAGCAGGAAATTTCAGGGTTTCCATCAGGTGCACGCTTGTAAAAAATCGGTCAAATGCAAGCATCACGTCTTTTCCTCGGATTGTCTCCTTAAGCTTTGATACTACCCGTTCCCCGAGTGTGCCTTGAACTTCACCCGTTGCTTTTCCGGAATAAATGTTCATGTCATATACATATCCTGTTTTTGAATCACATCGTTGCCAAATTTTTATCCCTCTTTTCACAGGTTTCATCGGCATATATTGTTTGAGAGATGAACGCCCCTTGAATTTCACCATTGATTCATCAATAGATTAATATGAGCTTTCGCTTCGGCACTGTTTGAAGGTTTGTTTCAGGCACGAAACAACCTCGTCAATGTAATATGTTTTACTTGCATTTTCTGGCTTTTCTGGTTCAGTAAAATAAAGTTTCGACAACAACGTTTTACATCTGTCTCTTGAAATAGCATTTTTTATTGCTACGTTTCCCAAAGAAGGATTAGATTACCAATAATGAGAGAATTTCGTCACCTTATTGTAAGACATGACAAGCATGCATCCAAGGACAAGCATAATTTCAGAGGGGTCTGTAGGGTGAATTGTTTGTCCTAACTTTTCGAGTCGTTGGTTTGTGCATTGATATATCCAAATCATAAGACTTTTTGGAAACATCTTGAGAAACACGTCCAATTCGGTAGCTGAACGATTTAAGTTAAATAACAAACTAGGCGATGACTCTGCTGGAATTGCCATTCGAGGTTGGAAAGTTGAATCTGCATGAAACCATAAGATTGGTCTGCAGCCTGAAGGATTAGCTGATGGTATCTCATCAACTGATGAAAGTGATGTCGTATCAGTATCACTCAAAGCATCGTTGTTCTTTGTATTTTGGGGAATGGTATGATCAATATCCATTTCACACTCGTCTGAATCGGATGAGTACTGCAAATTGTGTGCTGGATCTTGAAAATAGGGATCGTCTATTTCGTCATCCAAATCAACATCTTCGTCTTCTGACTCTTCTAAAATTTTTTTGATTTCTTCATTAGTAAGTCCACGGCGTCGAGTCATTTTAGACTGAATTAATTTGTGCCTAAATTAAAATGAATAAGCAACTACTTCAAAAGTAACCGAAAAATATAATATCAAGAAAAATGATCACATAGGACTGTTGGGACAATGTGTTCCCACAATCCAAGACGAGAGGGACACATATGTCCCGATAATAAAAACGGAAGTAAAACTTTGCCACTTACCAATTTATTAGAGGTAATCCGCTTTGTGAGTAACTTATCTGGCCTTAGATTTATGGATCAATCAAAATTTAATCGAAAATAGGCGGTATTTTCCAAAACTAAACTATTTACGTTCGTACAGAATGGAATGAGCTGCTACAACACTTCAAAAACGCGGGAATTTCCTTATGTACGGTAATGCCATCTATTTTCTGTGAATGAAACTACCTTCAAAAATATTGGCAGGACTGGTGGGAAAGTCTCCCATTAGACTGAGAAGCATTTCTATCCCAAAAGACTTTTTTGAAATTTGCTTGGGACATATGTGTCCCGTTAGGCTCGAAAGGGTTAAAATAAATTTCTAATGCTAAGGTAAATAAAATTAATTGCAGGCTGTAATGGATATGTTTGAATAGATCATGGGCAAAGCCGAGTTATATAATTAGTTTAAAATCAACTAAAATTTTTAAGTCTTGTATTAATCACCAATAGGAAATTTATTTTCTCTTACAGCATCATTTATAATATATATGATATAAATAATTAAAAAAATGCATAAAATATGCTTATTGAAATCGAAATGAGAAAGTATACTTTCTAATTATTTTAAAACAATACCTTCTTGATTTTTTATAGTTATATGAATACATATTAGCAGCGGAAATTATTTGATTGTTGTTTTTTATGTTTTCCTAATTTAATAGAAAAGTATGTGTAAAATTAAAAAAAAATATTTCGATAAAAATGTGTATGACCGAAATTGATATGAATAAATAAGTAAAAATTTTTAAAAGAGCATGTTAATTTTTATAGTAATTGAAAAGAAAATCATTAAAAATTTGCTTTGATGATTGATGTGATTTAATTTGTCATCAGAAAATCAATTCTAATGATTTCAAATAATTTTATTTACCTTTATTTATTTCAAATAATTTTAACATTCAATTTGGCAACTTCAATAATTTTATGAGCTATAAAAAGAAACTTATTAAACTGTAACCCAAAATATAAAAGAAACTTATTAATAAACTGTAACCCAAAATTTAACCAAAATGTAACCCAAACTGTAACCCCTTTTTTCCCATTCGCAGTTTTATTTGATTTCAAGATAAAAAAATATGAAAATTATTTAAAACGTGACAATATCTATTTTCTAAATTGGTTTTATCTTTACACAAAAATCACTTTAAAGCACCAATCTGTTTTAAAATGACTCGAAATCAATTCATATGCATATTTGATGCTATATGCGATAACCCCTTACCAATTTTCTATCACAAAAATGATATTTAAAAAAGCAGATGAACCGCTACATTTTCATTTTCAATTTCAAGATTAAAAAAAAAAACTATTTCGCTGTTTTGTCACTGAACCGGAAATCAGAGTTGTTTTATTAGACCCTTGACAATTCAAACTGTTTTATAAAAAGTGATGTCCTATTTTGGAATGTGGTTATAAAAAAATTAATAATCGATGTAAAAATTACCTTTTATTACAACTTCTAGAAATGACAGAAAAACCCATTCATATGATTTCATTCGAGGAAAACTTTTTCCGGCACATTTAAACACATGTCTTTTCCAAATATCTGTTAAATTTAAAATGAGAAATATACTGAAATAAAATCTTATTTACTGCGCATAAACAAGTTAAACCCTTTATGAAAATTGAAACGATTTAGTCACTTAAAAGGGAATTGCCTTTCTTTAAAGTTATTTTTGTATTTTAAAAATGCTTCAGATAGATGAAAAAATGATGACATATTCTGGAATAAATTGCCCAGTAAAGATGCCATCGTGTAAATGTCAGTATATGGCAGTCTTCTTCCTTCAGTATATGGCAGTTTAATAATGTGAGGTATTTTGCAACCTGAGCTTTTAAAAGAAAATTATTTAATATAGAGATGGTTTTGAATATTTTCTGTAAACTCTATGATTTAAAATCGCAATCTGTAGAATGAAATTTTAAACAAGGTTTCCTTTCAACTACCCAATTGGCGCTTAATATGGTACAACGCTATAAAATTTACGAAATTAATATTATAGAATATTGAATATTGAAGTAGTATAAAATGTGCACACCTTATAAAATTGTACATTATATTTTTATGATCATAAGGAATGCTTGATCTTTACTAGGAATCATGTGGTTAAATATCTAATTTTGAATAGTATTTTTAATTTCATTACTTTTTATAGCTTTTTTAATTGATGACGTAAACTAGCGAAAATAAAATGAAATTTCCGCTCGTAAATGAAATTTTGTTGATAGAATAAGTAAAAAATGTTAGGTTCAAAAGAACCTAGCTTTTAAAATAAACCGAAAAAGATTTTTAAAATTGAAATTTTTCTTTAGTCAACAGAAGACAGCATGTGACATAGTTCAAAGAAAAATATATTACAAATTCTTCATTTAGTGATTTTGTTCAATATGAGTTTGATAATATTTGTAGCTAGTTAGTATTATTATTGAAAATTGGATTTAATTTTCATTATTGAAAAAATATATATATAAAATATTAAGCATGTCTTGCAAAACATTGAAAAAACAAAAAAAAATATATTTTAAAATATCAAATATATTATTTCGAAATTATTCCTTATTATTTAAATTTGATTTAATCTATAGAAACATTTCCAATATTTTTGATAAGATAAATAATTCATTATAAGCGCGGGTTGCAGCTCTAAAAAGTAACTCTCAATAGAACAATTGCAAGAAGATAAATATTTTCAATTTTAAATAACATAATGACTTGAGGCATGGGTTATTTTTTCTTCCTATGTCATTATGTCGCTAGTCTTTTAATATCTATTCTATTTTTGCTGCATGGAAAATCAAATACAATTTTCCAACATTATCGCACGCCATTAAGATATTTTTAATCGTATATCGAACAGCTTTGATAAATTTAGAATTTCTTATATTGTTTCCATTGTATTATGTGCCATATTACAATGAAATCTGTGCCATATGTCAACAGCAAGAATGACAACTTTTAAAAACTTTATGTTTTGACTTTTAGAATTTGATTTTTTTTAAAGAGATTAAAAATATTTTGTTTTGTTTCTACCTTATTTATAATGAAAGGAGATACATTTAACCTTTATAATATTGTTTTCGGTATTGATAACGAAATTTAGGTTATCAATATTATCTAATGTCTATTTCATTACTTTAAATAATGTCGAATTGTAATATCAATTTGATTGTATCGCAAATATGATGTAATACTTAGCATTCAAAGCAAAATTTGAAATATAAATCGATTGATGATATAACCTGGATCAAGATCAATAATCATCAATAAAATTATATTTTATTTTCCAAACATATTATTAACCTTTCAACTAATGTTTGATATATACAAAAATATAAAAACGATAAAATTACTTCATTCAAATAAGTTGCCTTCTCACAAATTTTCCATGGAAAACAAAATTAGGCATATATAATTCGTGCATATGAAACCAGTCCCAACTATTTCACGTGTTCAAATATTTTTCAAAACAAAAATCCTTTTCTAAATTATAAAATAAGTTAATATTCAATAATGAGATTTTGCTAAATTAGATAAATAATGTTTTCTGTTGTATTTTTTTGATATCTTATTTAATGTAATACGCTACTGCTTATAATAGTTGAAATAAAAAAGAAAAAAAAATTCATTTGCTTATTACTTTAGCGGTTCTTTTTATTTATAAAAAAATGTCACACACAACCAGTTTCTTAAAGCTACTATGAATATAATTTAAATATTAAAATGAATAGCCATAGGACTTCTTTTTTCCCAATTATATCAAAAATTTCAATTACGAATAATTAAAAATAATTGAAATACATGGCTACAGCTCCATCATACATACTTCAGCTCTTTCAGAAACTGAAATTTTATTTTCATTGAATTAGAAATAAAAATGCATTTCAAGTTTGAAAAACAATTACGTTTCTTTTATTAAATGACGTTTTCACTGAAAATCTTTTACTTTATTTTGAAATGCTAAGAAATTTAACTTCGTTAATACTTTTAAAGAAAAAGAATAAGGTCTAATTTATTTAAATTCTAAAAATTTTAAAAAAATTCGAAAACAATTTTTTTTATTATTTCTTTAACTTCTTGTCAAAACAAAGGTTCTTAAAGAAGATTTGAATTCAATTTCTAAACTATTTTCAAAATGTCTCAAAAGAGCAACATTTCAGCTAAAACTTTTCGAAAACTTTCTAATCGTGTTGCTGAAAGCGATGAGATTGGGGACGTTGAGTTTTGCTAAAGCCATTTTGTTGTTATTTATTCCTAAATAGTTTCAGCCTTTTTTTCAATAAAAAGAGATAAATTCACCGAAGTAAAATAAAATAGCCAATTTGGTATGGAAGGAAGAATGGGAAAATGCTGCTTTAAAAGTAAACGCAATATAAAGAAATTAGTTCAAAAAATTTATTGTCACTTTTCCTTTCGTTAAAAAAACTGGATTATTGCATTATTGGACTATTTGCATTATTTCTCTGAAATGATGAAAATTTTGAAAACTGATCACTGAAATGATTTGTAAACATGCACAAGAAAACAGCAAAATTGCACTTTTCAAACAACAGCATCAATATGGTTTTAATTTAATTTATAGTAAAAAATTTCTACAAAAATTTTTAGAGAAAATTTATTGTAAAAAATTATAAATCATTTCATTCAGGTTTTACATAGATGTCCGTTTACAATTACTTTCCTGTAGACTTAAACATCAGTAATTAAGTTCTTAGCTTTATTTGATAATGACAATGAAGTACGATTTATAAACTGATAACAATCTCTCCAGAGTACTATAAACAACAATTTCATCTATTTTATTACAGAGTAAAATCCAAATTTTGAAGTTCAAATAAGTAAATATGGAAATGAATTTTGTAAATATGAGTTCGAGATGTATAAAAAATATGACGCCAAAAACATCTTCATTCTCTAAGTTTTCACATTATACTAAAGGAACGAAATTTGATACTGAAAAAAAATATTGCGTATTAGTTCTTGTTGATATATGGTGGGATCAGGAATCAATACAGGAGAATAAAAGACGAGAATTTGTCACAAAAATATATTATGGAGAAACGAACGAAAAAAAAATACTGTGGAACACATTTACAAGATGTTAAAATTAAGACAAATCATTAATGCCGCTTGCCCTCTGTCTTCCTTTTCGATTGTCCCATGCCATGCTTTTTATTCTGTAATGTTGCCAATATCCTCCCATTTGGCTGGAAAGCATTTTCCGCCAACTTTATCCAAGAGTAATTTTTTATATCTAAAAAATTTGCCAGAAACACACATTAATCACAATAAACCTCTTTACTCGGCTGAGATTCATGCAGTTTTCTTGAGAAACTTGGAGATGGTGACTATGACTGAATGCCATGCTGGCTGCGATCTTTGGAAAATAACATCGAATGAAGGAAGAATTCTACATATCGCTTTCCCTTTGGCTATCACACAATATCTCATGCGTTTCTTTTCGAATAACAACGATAAAAAAAATTATGTTTTGGAGAACAATAACAATGCTCCTTGTTTCACGCTTTTCAAGACATTTTTTGAATGGATATATTTTGGATTCGCTGTAGATTTGCTTTGGAAGTGTGACAATAAATAATGTTTTCATGCTGTTTTTGTTTTCAGAGTTCTGTTGATGCTGTATTAAAGTTTTGATGTTTGTTTGAAAATTCATAAAATTTCAAACCATTGAATTTCTTATAAATGTAGTTATTTTAACCTCAAACTTTCTTTTTAAAATTTACTTTCCCCGCTTTATTTCTTGTTTTTTTTTCCTCTCAACGATTCCATATATAATTTCAGCCCTTTTTTTTCCAAATAATACAGAGTTTACAGCATAAGTAAGCTAATGGTAAACAAAGCTTCCATTACAATTTTATGAATATCTAGTTTCAAAATGCCAACAAATATCGGGATCGTTATTATTTCTTTATGCAAGAAACTGAATTTTATGTTGTTGTTGTTTCTTAAGGCACTTGTCATGGACAAGCCCACAGCTACAAAGATAGCGATTTTAAGCCGATGGGGGAGCGTCTCACTTTTTATAGTAGTGCCATCTAGGGCCAAGAGAATGACTCAGTTACACACACGTCACAACCCTTTTTAAGGGGGCGGACTTCAATCACGCATTTCATTTCGCAACCACAGATCGTTATCTAGATCTGAATCAGAGAACGATCACTCTTGATCCAGTTCCCTCAGTTGTATTACTCTCGAAATGGAGAATTTTGTAACCACGGCAGATTTAGACGCGCGTCAGCCACCAAGCACGCGGGGCACGCGTCCGTCGGGGTTCGAACTCCCAACTTAAAAAACGCAAATCCAATGCTTAACCAACCAGGCTATCCCGGATCGCGAAATTGTTTTGTGCAATCTTCTGAAATATCACATAAATTGTTAAAAAGTGCACATAAGACTTCAATGCGCATAGGACTTCAATGCTGCTCGATTATATCTTTTGTACTTAATATTTTTAAAAAATAAGTTTGGTTTCAACATAAAAGTTTTTGCAGTAATTGAAATTTAGTAACTTCCGCTTCAAATAAAACATCAAATTTTAAGAGAAATGACAGAAAATAAAGGAAATGCATAATAAAATTAACAGACGCATAAAGCTTCTGAAATCGCATGAGTCATATATCTATCAGAATCTAAAGTTCAAGAATATTTTACTGAAGATGCCATTGAATAAAATATTTAATTAAAAATGTTAGCAACTATTAATCCGGCAAAAAAAGCTAGTCATCTAAGGCGGCTGTATAATAAATTAAAATTTAATATATCGTAATAAAAAACTCGAGCAATTCATCCTCCCCAATTAGTTTTGATTGTTCCAATTCAGCCTAACAATTTTTGTATGCTATTATCTTAGAAAATAAATCTGGTATCATATAATTTAGGAAAATAAATGTTAAAATATTCCACCTCCACCTGTCATATTATAGGTTAATATTTTTTTTCATAATAGCATAGATGTTGAAAACAAAAAAAAAAAAACTGAGAAATTCTAGCCAAGTTATCGATTCAAAAGCAAACCGAACCTATTTCGAAAGAACTGGAAGTTGAGTTTGAAAACGCAACATCAAAAGGAGAACAAAACTAAAAACAAAGATTGCATGTGAACTTTGGGACATTGATTCAGAAAAGAAAAAATAAAATAATACAAAAATACATTCAGCATACTCAATGCCAAGGTACTTAAAAGTTATTATAATCTATACTTATAATAAAGCTCAATGTGTGTGTGTGTATGTTGGCGCTCTACAGGCCAGACCATTCAACCTACAGCAACCAAATTTGGCACGTGTATACCTTGGAGGTCGGGAATGTGCACATGGGTGTTATTTTTTTGAATTTTTAATTAGAACTTTATTTATTTAAATATTAAGCGAAATTTCGACGTGTTTCTGCTATAACTTCCGAAAAGATTACCGCACAAAAAAGATTTTTACATCAAGTTAAAGATCAAAAATTTATCTTTTAAATGATACTAATGTTTTAATCTTAAAATTAAATTTCTATTTTTAATGAATTTTTAAATAAATATTTTAACTATGTTTTTCAATAATTTTTTTTGTAAAAAATAAAAATTAAGCACGTTTCGCATTCATGGGAAAAAATTAGCTTTTTACAAAGTGTTGCCATCACATTGATTAAAGATCCAATTAAAAATAAATTAAATCTTTTTGGAAATAAATTCTACAAAAATATAATTTTCGGCACGTGTCTGTAGGAAATGAAACAAATATGAAATATTATTTTTTCTAAAAAATAAATTCAGGAAAAATTATTTTATGATCTTTTACACTCTCTATACAGGGTGTTTATTTAGTCCCGGACCCATTTTGATGGTTAATGACTCATAAAATAATGAAGATATAAACAAACTTATGGCATTTATTGATGGAATAACTCATATATTTTCCTTTTCAGGTTTGAATATTTCTACTTTTGTAAATATCGTCTGCGCGTGTGGTTAATTTCACATAATTTAATTTTCCAGTCTAAATATCTGTACTTTTCTAAATATCGTCTGCTTATTAATTGCATTTTTCTCTCCTTTGTTTTTGGCAACTATTGAAATGTTATGTTTACTTTTGATGTGTTTGTTCTATGTAGTACTTATAATAAAGCTCAATGTGTGTGTGTGTGTGTGTGTGTGTGTGTTGGCGCTCTACAGGCCAGACCATTCAACCTACAGCTACCACATTTGGCACGTGTATACCTTGGAGGCCGGGAATGTGCACCTGGGTGTTATTTTTTCGAATTTTTAATTAGAATTTTATTTATTTAAAAATTAAGCGAAATTTTGGCGTGTTTCTGCTATAACTTACGAAAATATTACCGCACAAAAAACATTTTTACATCAAGTTAAAGATTAAAAATTTATCTTTTAAAGGATACCAATTTTTTAACCTTAAAATTAAATTTTTATTTTTAATGAATTTTTAAATAAATATTTTAAATATATTTTTCAACAATTTTTTTTTCGTGCAAAATAAAAATAAAATTTAAGCTGCTCGAGCACGTTTCGTATTAATGGGAAAAAATTAGCTTTTTCCAAAGTGTTGAGATCACATTGATTAAAGCTCCAACTAAAAATAAATTAAATCTTTTTGGAAATAAAATCTGCAAAAATATAATTTTCGGCACGTGTCTGTAGGGAAGGAAATATATATGAAATATTATTTTTTCTAAAAAATAAATTCAAGAAAAATTATTTTATGATCTTTTACACTCTCTATATTATTAATCCAATAAATCAGTTATATTTTAAGGCAAGTTTTCTTTAATATGAACAGGATATCCATTCAAATCAGGGCCACACAGCTGATTTGTAAACCTTTAGTAAGTCATCGATCTGCTAAAATTGTCTAAATGGAAAATGACTATATTTTATGTAACTTGATTTAATAAATGCTCTAATAAATAACGAATTTTTGATTTTACATGAAGCTTCTGCTGTGGAAATTAAGAAGAACAAAATGTTCTTGAAACACTAATATTTTAAATAAAAAGAGTTAATTTCCAATCAACTAATTCAATCACTTAAACTGACTGATGTATGAAAATTTGAATATCACTATTCAATAAAAAAAGGATAATTTTAGATTTTCCATCGATCGTTTCAAAGAAAATACATTAATTAACGCGCAGATTTCTCAAGATTAATTGGACTAAGATTATGAAAATGTTGAGTTTTTCTAAATTTTTAACATTTAAAACTTCATAAATAAGTCTTAGTTGATCGTGAAAAACAGAAACATTCATTTATTTATTTATTTAAAATTTGGTGTGTCCAGAATATTTCTCAGAGTATGATACCTTACTGCATTAAATTTAGACTTCATAATTTTTGAAATATATTTATAGGTCGAAACAAAATATTATTATTGATTTCATTTCAATCCTCTCGAAAGCAAAACTAAAAACTGAATTTTTTGCTGAATCTGAGAAATTTTTGTTGAATTATTGTTTTAGATATTACATAAATTATGAAAAATATTTTGTAGTTCACATAATACTTAAATACCGAGCGATTGTTTTTGCAATACTCATATTCAGTAATAATAATAATAAATAAATAACAGTAAAAATGATAAATAAAATAAAACACTTGGTTTTATTTAAAAATATCTTTATATTAATTGCAATTTCATCATTTCCACTTTAAATTAAAGTTGAAGTTTTACCGGAAATGACAACAAATTAGCAAAATATGTATAGTAAATTGAAAGAAACGATCTAAACAACAGTATAAGTTTGGTATGACTATCAAAATTTGAAGATTAAAAATGTTTTGTTTGAAAATCTATTAAGAGACCAGTTACTTAAAATATTTAATTGAAAATTGTAGTGAGCGGTAATACTGGCGAACCGGCTGGTATTTATTATCTACTAGCCGGCCAAAGGCGGCTAGTAGATAATAAATGTAAACTTCAAGATTCTAAAATTACCGAACTGTTATTACTTTATTAACTTATTTACAGCATTTTTATTGTAATGTCCAGTGACTTTTTGAGGTAACATTTGGCTCCGTCTTGAACGTTCATTTTCTAAAAAAATGTTTTACATGGCATTCAAAATACTTTGAGTGCGTTTTTAAGAAAATAACAACTACCACAAATTGACTACCCCGACCCGCCAGAAGGCACACGGAAAATCTTGAATGATCAGACCGCCACAACAGCAACACTGGTGAGAACTGCCGGTGAGTCCTAACGGCCATCACAGGCTACGGTACAACCCTTCCCATAGGAAGTACGTTCCTTCATCAATGGGAGGAGTCAGCTCCCCACTTTTTCGTGTACCCACAAGGGTGGAGGAAACCAACTATCATGGAGGAAGCTTCTCATCCACAATTATGAAGTGCCCCTCCCCGAGGGATTTCTAATAAAAATATCAGTAAACAATTTTCCTTTTGAAATACGAAGAGTTCTTGCCAAATAAAATGCCATTTCGAGAAAATTCGAAAGTGATCAATCATTTTAAGATACTGAATGTGGCTGCAATTTTGAATATGAGCAAGGAATTCTGTTATAATGTACTACTTGATAAGGTGCAGAGTCTAATTTTATATTATTGGTATTAATTATGTTGTAGCTAATTAATTATCTTTAATTACTTATTGATTTGCAACATTTTTATTTTCATGTCCCATGCCTTTTGAAAAGTAACTTTTCGGCTATGACTAAAATGTCGTTTTCTTAAAAACAGATTTTATATTTTATTTAGAATACTTCGTTTGTTATTTAATAATATAATAAACATATTATAAAGAAACACTCATTATGAAGTTTTATACTGAATTAAATACCATTTTAAATTGCATTTTTGGAACTGAAATTCTGTTACAACATACTGAATAATAATTTTGCAGAACCCAATTTTATATTGATGATAATTATTTATAATGATAGGTAATATTTACGAGAAAAATTGATTCTAATATAAATTTCTTGAATAAGTTTATTACTAATAAGCTACAGTTAGATAACGCAACAATTCGTAAATAATTTTTAAAAAACAAAATACTGAGAACTTTAACGTTTAGAACATTCGCAGGCAAAATAACAGCCTCGTTATTCTCGAGTACCCAAATCAATAATCATACCAATAAATCAATATCTCATGTAAGTCAGATTTATATATTTTCTGGCACCAATTAAAGTGGTATTTATTAGAAATCATTTTTTTTTCAAAATTTAATTTTTGAAATTATAATGATTTTGTTGCAAATAGAGCTGCAAAGGAAATTCAAGCTTCATGTATTTCAACTTCAGAATTGTATAAATGTATTAGGTTTCTACAAATGATTGTTTAAGTTGTCAGAAATAATGCTCACCTTTCAGCTATTTTCCTAATGTAAATGAAATCGATCCCTTGAAGTATACTCATAAAACAATGATTTAAAAGCATTTTACAATTTTCGATAATAATTAAGCCTCTATAATAATTAAAAATTGGAATAATTATAAAGCCTCAACAACAAAAAACGCTTAGCATTTGTACAAACTCTTGATAGAAATGGTTTTATTGAAAAAGAGATTATTTATGTCAATGGTAAATTACATCTCAAATAATTAGCTATCAATAGATAATAGGTATAATATTTGAGCTTCAATGCTATCGTTTAATGCTTATATCTGACCGATCACATTTTCATTTGAAACAAAAAAAAAAAAAAACATCAATAATATTTGGAGCATTTGGAATGCATAAAAAATGTCTCAGCTCCTACCATTTTATTTTGAGATTGATGACTGCTACAACCCTTAAATTTGATTTCTGGGTATTGTGAAGTTCCTGTGTGCTACGTAATATGGAAGATTATATATCAAATTATTCTCATATTGAAAGTAGCAATAGATATTCATATATAAATGTGAAGAAACATCAGTATAGCTGCAAAAGAAACATTTTTCTTATTAGACTTAAAATGCAGTACACTCCCAACTATCCGGGTTTAATGTGGCGCGGAAAGGTACACTGGAAAACAAAAGAGCCGGATAGGCCGGAGTTCTATGAGCTCATTGCTTTGCCCAGCAATAATGAAGACACAATTTTTATACCAAAACTCACTGTTATAATACGTTTTTTCTTACTTCTTATTGAATACTAAACCCTCCATTTATCGCAAGCCAAGTAGAATGTTATCGCATTCCGGTGAATCATAGAATAGCTGCCGGTTTTTACTGTTACGCTAGAGTCTAGTCGCTGTATAGCGCGTAATTTCTCCTCAACAGACACCGCAATTTTTTTCGGTTATCGCCCATTTTCAAAACTTCATTACTATACATATAAAAAAAATAAGTATACCCTAAGAACAATTTATGAATACTGTACGTACTGTGCAGTTATAATCAGGAATAGCGGCATCATTTGAGGTCCGTTACACACTGATGATACAATGAAAAACGAGCAGAACGCTGCTCTTTTCTCGTCACAACTTGTATTTTGCAATGTCAAGTAGAAGGATGCCCGGTTCCAATGCCTTGGTAATGTTGCCAATGCAAGCCGTGAATCTCTCATTTAATTACGACAAAAGAAAAATAGGCCGGATAGTACGGAAGTCGGAAAATCACGAACCAGATATTCGGGAGTGTACTGTAATATGAATGAAACCGGCATTCTATTTGCCCATAATTTCCTTAATTTCGTCGTCCTCAAACATAGGAAAATGGAAAACTCGAGTATTATCATACATTTTGCTACCTTAAAATATATTTTAAGTACAAAATTAAATGTAAATATTTGGTCAATCAGCATAAAGTTTACAATTCAATTACAATTTAAAGTTTACAATTTCAAATATTCAACTGATCAGCGTACATTTGCGTACATCCAGAACAGCGTACATCCAGAATTTTCTGTCTCCACGCAATTACGTAAAAGCTATTGAACAGGCCACTGTGCATGCAAACGTATGCCTTCATCATCCGTATTATGTCTGCCCGAAATGGTGACAAGACCTTTATTTGATTCAAGATAAAGCTATCACATGCGAAATCTTTCAACATCTCCTTTAATAGTACTTCATGAGTGTCGACCTGCACACCGAAATTATTGAAAACTTTCCAGAAGTAGTTGATTTAGAGGCATATATTACATTCGTGAATCTTGATATAGATTTGAAATCGAAATTGGACAATGAGTGTTGTACGCCTCTGTTCTTGGCATTAATGAGTACCAGATGCAATTTTGTATAAAATAAATGGTGTCTTACAAATTTGTAATATATTTCTTATCGTTTTTCGACACAAGAAATGCGAATTGTGCCACGTGTTATTTTGCTTTAGCTATAGCCAATTTTATAACTGCAAAGTCTTTGCTGAAATGTTTATTAGGTTACTTATTCATTCGCTTATTAAGGTTACATTCCGCAATCCATTTCCACGAATTCAAATAAAATGGTAGAAAAATAAAACTCTTAAAACACCAAGTCTTTGTGAATTTAAAAATTCCAGAAAAATAAAGGAGAAAGGATGATTGTTGAACAAAAAGCAAATGTAATCGAAATAAAAATGAAGATAAAATCGGTAAATATACATGAAAATCCTATTGATTTTAAAAGTTTAAAAACATTTGAGTAGTGTTTCTCATCAACCAAGTCTTTCAAAATGACTGAAAATGGCAATGATGATGAAATCCCCACTGAATTCACATTCTACTAAAAGTATGGGACATATTGGCAATCTTTCATCAATAAGCAAATGATGGAGTAGTGTTTCTCGCCAACCAAATCTTTCAAAATGATTAAAAATGATAATGATGATGAGAATTAAGAATAGGATATTCACAGTGAAACCCCCACGAAATTCACATTGTGCTGACATATGGACATATTGGCAATCTTTCATCAAAAAGCAGAATATTGTAAGTGAAATGATGCACGGAATCGAATCAATCCGAGGTTAATTTCTTGTATTGGGAGAGGGTAACCATCTGTATCATTAAATAGTATGATATTTTGAGTGAAAATGAACATGAAAAATCAAGGAAAGAAGATCTGAATTTGTCAAAACTCTAAAAGATGCAAAGCTATTCAGCGTTTTCTAAAGATACTACTTCTTCTAAATTATCTTCGTCTTCTCATGTGCAATACAACTTGCTCATCCATTTGTAGATAAATAATGAGAAATTATATTTGCATGCCCTCGAGGATAAACTTGAAATTATTCTACATTATTTTTCAATTGGAATAAAGACGCATTTCATAAAGTATGCTTTATAAAACAACGTTCAGAATAGTGTTCGCCTCGCGATCTACCAGAAAAAATGTCAGCAAGACATCATCTAACAGTCCTGCATTTTTTAAAGACAGCTATTACAAAGCGCCGACTAGCACAACATTTTAATTATTTCTATTTTCATCTATTCGGTAATAAGAGTTGTATTTAAAATCAATTTGAAATATTTTCATTTCTTTTAATTCAATCATTTTCCAGATTAGATTAAAAAACTAGTAAGAGTGATCTCTCCAAAATGTTCTTGCATCTGTCTGACTTGCAACAGCCAGCCAAATTTCTTTTGGTTGGTATTTATTAAATATTTGAAAGAAATGTGCAAATTTGGTCTAAAGTTTATACATCAAAATTTATGTATTTCGTTCTTCTAGATCCAAGCATTCGTGATTTATCGTGATTTTATGATGCCAAAAATGTGTTTCTTAATCTCAAGGTGGCGATTCGTCAAAATCTCGAGATAAATTTTTCTGAGTATATTTTACCTGAGATATGTGGAATCAACATGACGGTGCTCTAGACCATGGCACAATTGTTGCATGTGATTTACCTGAATGGAGCTCAATGGATCGACATAGATAGACCGATCACTTGGCCACCCAGGTCACCTGATTTATCGCCAATCGTTTTCTTTTTGTACTAGAACATGAAAGTCCATGTATATGAGATCCACGTCGATAATAAAATGGGCTTTGTTGTACGAATAGTGATCGTCGCAGCAGTGTCCGTAATATGCTAGGCGTTTTTGAAAATGTTCGGCGGTCTCTGTGAATCCTGTATTTGTGTAAATGGTCGCCATTTTGAGGTTCTACTGTGAACTTGTACTTTACCTTGTAGGAATAAATTTACATTTGTAACCATTTAATTGTACTGTTTCCTTGTGTTCACTTCACTTCTTAGTTTTGTCCATATAGATGGCGTTTGCGAACATATTTCCCTATGTGAAATCGGTTTCCTGACATCTTCCCCAACTCCTCACGAAACTGAAACGATGTTTTGAATTAGCCTGTATACCAACAAGCATCACTCTGAATTTCTGAATAGAGTTCAGCTATTAGACTGAGAGATGCATAATCCACGATTTTTTGAATAACAAATAATATTGCTATTGTTATTTTTAAATATGTGTTCCAAATATCTGTTATTTCAATCATATTATTAATTAAAAATTATTACTTAATATTAAATATAAAATTTATTAATTGTAATTAATACTTAATTTACTAATTTAAATTAATTTACTAATGAATTAATTTACTAATGAATTAATTTTTCATGAATTAATTTAATAAATTTATTTTAATTAGTAATTTAATAAATTAATTCATTAGTGTGATTGAATTAATTTATCTGCTTCAACTTACTTCTGAAATTTTTTTTCTCTCAAAATTATTTCTTTAATTTTTTTATTTGAGTGAAAAATTTTCTTGAACAGGCGAAATAAAAATATATGTCATTTCTTTAAAATGTTTACTTTAGTTCTATATTCTACCAATAGATGCCGCCAGCAGTAAACAGAATATATGTAATCAAAGTCAATCATGTCACGAGCAATTAAAAATTATCTGTATGGAATAGTGCATCATCATATGCGAATATCGGAAATCACTTCCGTAAAGTGGAGCGGTGACTTTGCACTTTCCGGTGAAATCCGCTCCGATAAATTTCAGTGATATGCAATTCAATGATACGATAATTTCAATAACCGGTCCGTTCACTTTTCAATCCATTCACAGATTTCTTTAGAGAGCTTCCATTGGACAGATAGTATCGATTGTTACTTTCCAGTGAAGTCACCGCTCCGGCAAATTTCAGTGATATCATATCGATTGTTACTTTCTATCGGGATCCAAACCTGTAATCGAAATATCACCAGTAAGATCGTATCAAGGATTTGAATCACGCCCCTCTTTGAAAAGTATTGATCACTTGTATTTGTGACTTTTTGATAATAACCGCTCGTAAAATATTCGTCATCCTTAATTAGACTTGAAAAATACTGATAATCTCTTCAATACATTTCTTATAAAAAACGAAAATCAAAACAACTTTCAAATTTCTAAGCTTCAAAAAAATTGACAAAACTATTTGAAAAGTACTGTCGTTTAAGAATGAAATGTTTACGTTATTTGCCTGAAGCAGCCTCAATTCTGCTAAATTTAATACATGTCTTTATTAATGAAAGTGGTAGCTTGAAATATTTTGGACCTATATCTCTGTGAAGAAGATTTCTGCCAAAATTTGTTGAAAATTTTAATATAATCATTTATGATTTTGAGTAAATAATTTATGCAATAAATAATTCTTATTAATATTCCATATGTTTCGGTTAATCATATTTCAAAATTCAGAAAAAAATTATTACTAAACAAATCATTCGCATAGCAGCTCACACAACATTTATTGAAATTAATATCTTAAACCATTCATTATTGCACGAAATAGGAATCTTTACACAAGCAAAAATCGGTTTCCTGACATCTTTCCCAACTCCTCACGAAACTGAAACGATGTTTTGAATCAGCCTGTATACCAACAAGAATTATTCTGAATAGAGTTCAGCTATTAGACTTGAAAAAAACTGATAATCTCTTCAATACATTTCTTATAAAAAATGAAGATCAAAACAACTTTTCAATTTCCAATGTTCAAAAAAATTTTCAAAACTATTAGAAAAGTTCTGTCGTTTGAGAAAAAAAAATTAAAATTGAAATTAAATCAATTTATCCATGGATAAATGTTTTTAAAACATTGGAGTATTTTTTTTTTCTCCTGACAACTGATCAATATGAAATAATAAGTTGTTTGCAATAAAAGAAAAAATATGGAGGAGTGAAGAAAATTCCGACTAAAACAAAAACAGTCGAACAAAAAAATTTTTTAAAGACTTTTTGGATCTTATTATGTAAACGCTTGATAAAAAAAACTGTATTGCTAAATGAGGTATTTATCAAAATATGTTTTATTTCTTGTTTTTTAAATAACAGAAAACATTTTCATAAAATAGAAAGAAATTTTTATACCATTATGAAATATTTTTCGTGCATTTGAATAGATATTTTTTCTCCAAATAATTGGCAACTATAAAGCGAAGTGTCTGATTTATTCGTCTTTTAAAAATTTTTCTTAATCTTGGAGCAATGAATTAATTGAAAGATTGCTGTAAAGCAGATAAGTTACTACAGTAAAAGATTTATGATTTTGCCGAAATATTTTGTAATTTAATTATTCAGTATATATTAGTATATATTCAGTATATATGCCAATATTTCTCCGTGAAATTTAAAGATTATTTTTTTCAAAGTAGCATATAAGCAAAACAAGTTTTAAAACAAATTTTTTATTTATAAAATAAACATAACATACCGTTAGCATTTTTTTTTGTAATAAAAATATAGGAAGGACTATATAAGTAGAATATTGAACGCGAAACTTCTAATCTATCTTTGATACAATCAAACTTTTCTAATCTGAATTCCTCCTTTTAATTTCAAATAATATTAATAAAATTATTATGCATAATTTATAAAAGCGGTAATTTTAATCTTATTTAATTAAAAGTAAATATTCAAATCAAGTTTGAATCTGATTGAAATGTCTTCAGACGAAAGTTTCTTTGAAAATTTGATTCCATTCTTTAGAATTTTGAAAGATCTGGCTTTTTACATTATATCTTAATACGAGAACTGTAGTTGAATTTTTTCAAATTCTACCATTTTAATTAATTTAAAAGAAACATTTAAAAGTGTGTGTTGTTTATTTTCATTTCTTCATTCCAGTTTTTTAACTTGTTTAAATTGAAAATATTTTAAGGCAAATTGTTTTTTCTTTAATTTCTGCTTCTTTTCTCTGCTCGTAATCGTTTTTTAAACAATATTTCTTAAAAAGCACTTTAATTCAATTTCCAAACTAGCTACAAAATGCCTCAAGCTTTTGTCTTTTCCTGCTGAATCTTTTCTAAATAGTACAAGTTCAGGCAATTTGATTCTTTTTTCTTAGGTCGTTTTTCTGGTGTGTATTCAGAGAAAAAAATGTCAAATTCCAACTGATGAGAATAAATTTTTCCACATAAAGAAACAAAATGCTTAAAGCAGAATAACGTAACCAATTTAGTTCGAGGCGAAGATTGGAAAGTTGCTTCTTTAAAAGAAGCAAACATAAAAAGTTTCAAGAAATTTGTTGTCACTGGAGGTTTAATTAAGGGGGGAAATAGTTGCTGTATTGTTTTTTTTAATATTTTATTTAATATGAATTTTTTCATTTTTGCATAGATGGAATTTTGTAATTTTTTTCTCTCTCTTCTTGATGTGCTGAAATTTCCATATTTTGCATACTTGTGTGTTTTCGATCAAATATATTATTTTTATAATTCTAATGTAAATAATATAATAATGTAATATGTTTTGATAATTCTAATGTAATAAATCTATTAATTTAATTTAATTTTGATTCTATTCATATGGTATATAGATCAAATTTAGTGTTGGATTTGGTAAAAAAAATGACCTCAAGATTTGAGATCAGATTGAGATTTCTTTCAAGATAATTTTCATAATATTGAATCAAAGCATCTTATTATAATTCTAACATATTATTATAATTATTATATATATCATAAATAATATATTTAAAAAGATCTAAAATTTAAATTGAAGCTAAGACTTAAGTTTTATTAATTTTTAAGAGTCCATTTATTAAAAATATTTTGAATTCTTTAAACTGATCATAAAATGTTAATGTCAAGCATCTTTGTGGCGGTAAACATTTTAAAGTGGCATTAAAGAAAATTAACTATTAGAAGCGCAATTAAACTTATAAAATAGTTATCAAGACGAAATAAAAAAATAATTCAAATTCTTACTAAAATATACTTCAAATCAAGCTATAGAAATTTGTAATAAAAAAGACAAGTATTTTCAATGACAATTAAACTTCTTATTCGAAATCCAAATTCCTCAATATGCTATTATAATGAATATTGAAATAATGTGTTGTGATAAATTTTTGTAATAATTTCAACGAAGAAATATAGAAATAAGCAAGCCTGTGCGCGCGTGTGTGCATCTGTTAGTGCTTTGAAATCTAGACCATTTGGCATAGAGCTACTTACTTGGAATATATATTCTTTTGAGGGAGAAATGTGTCCCTCGGAGTGATTTTTTAAAAATTAATTTTAATCAGTTGAAAATTAAACGAAGTTTCCCCGATAACTTCAGAAAAACGATGACTTATAAAAAATTACAAAACAAAAAATGTTCATACATCATCTGAAAAGTAAAAAAATTATTTATTCAACTATGCTAATTTTTTGCCATATAATTTTTTTGTATTTTACAATCAATTAAAAAAATAGTTTAACCCTATTTCCAAATAAAAATCTTCACGCGAAATAAAAATATAATTTAGCCTGTGAGCATGTTAGGAATGTGTGAGAAAAATGTGTCTTTATCAATCTGTTGCCAAAAGTTGTAATCAAAAATTTAAGTTAACTCTCATTAGAAACTAAGATTAGAGAATTGCAGCTTTCAGCATATGTCTGTATGAAATGGAATAAATATGAAACATGATTATTTCTACAAAAATATAATTTAATTGACAGTTCATGGAAGCTGGGTTTTTTTTAAAGATTTTTTTCATCTGTACACAAACTTTTTCTGGTAACTTTTTGTGTAATTATAAATTATTATTATTATTATTTTAAAACAATGCGTGTTATATTACTGAAATTGTTAGTGATATTTAATGAATTGTTCAAGAAATACTTTAAATGAAAATTAAATTAATATAGCTTACTGTACTTATATTCTCTCTAGAATGTTTACTTTGTGTTTGTTCGCTGATATTTTTTGGCAAGTGTATATATGGGATATTTAATCTAATCATGATCAAAAACTAATTTATAAATTGTAAGTAATAGGTCTATCCATCAAATAAGAAAAAAATATATTTAAATGCAGCAAAAAAATTTATTTTATGTGATTTGTGTCAATATAAATGTTTTGATGAATTACGACTTTAAAATTTTGATACCTCAAAGTCATATTTAATAAAATATTTTTGAAACACTTACATTTTAATTAAAAAAAATGTTCCAATCTTTTTTTGTGGCTAACACTAGCTGAATTAAGAAAAATATTAATATTAATATTGTATAGAAATGATCGATTTTAGATCACTGTATGAAGGTACGCCAACCAGAGATTGGAATTTTACCAAGGCTGGTAGTTGATTCCTTAAAATAAGAGTTTTAAAAGCTTCATAATTCAGTCAGAGTAAATTGTAAAATATTAAAACGTTAGACTGCCAAGATTATTTTACTGAATACGTTTCATAGAATTGAAGTACTACATCAAATTTAGATTTCATAAGTGTTTTCAGAAGTTCCTTTATTGATTGAAATAAAATAAAATAATACATACTTCTTAAAAGAATCTTAGAAGTTTTTATTAAATAATTACCTGCCATATTACATAAATTATAAAATTAAAAAAAATCTTATTCAGTAGTATACATAAGCCTTCCCAGATGAATAATTCTATTTTCTGTATTCATATTTTGAAACCATGGTTAGTTTTCAGAAAACCACAAACTGGCTATTCCGACCGCCGGAAGGCACACCGAAAAATTGAAATGACAGGACCACCGCAAGGTTCTGTTGGGAACTGTGGTTCAATCCTATGGGCACCACCGGCCACGGTACAATCCTTCCCTAAGGAAGTACGTCCAGTGATCGATGGGAAGAGCCAGACTCCCACATTTTCGTGTATCCATAAGGGGGGCGAGAACAAACCATCATGCCTGAAGTTTCTCATACTCATTTACGAGGTACCCCTGGGTGGGACTAGTTTTCAGCTAAAGAAATTATATTAGATATTCAGTCACTTGAATTTTAAATAAAAGTCAAAATTTTAGGCGAAGGGATAGCAGAGAAATTGGGAAATACAATATATAATTAAAAAAAAGCAGTGTAAGGCTTCTAAAGAGATAGCAATTGTATGACTACAAAAATTCGAAGCTTAAAAATAATTTTCCAAAGTATTTATTTTGGGACAAGGTTCCATAAAACATTTTAATAAAAGTTTTAGCGAGAATTAATCCAGCGAACCAACTGGTCGCAAATGACATTTAGAACAGAATTGAATAGATGTTGAACAAAAAGCCTAATTAAATAATACACAATTTATTCTTTCATTTTATAGGTTTTTTTTAACCTTAAATTCTGAATAAATATAATAAAATTATGCAAGATACTATAGTTAAAAGTATTTATTCAAAAAAAAGAAACAGCTCTTGCTTTTAAATTTGACTAGGAGAATTTTTTAGAGAAGATTACTTGAAGGTAAATGGGGTTTTAAATTTTAAATACCTACGCTTTTTATTAAAAAATTATATGAAGAATGTTATGGTATACAAAAGAAAATTATATAATCCTAAAAGGTTTCACTTTTTTTTTTTTGAGAAAGAGCTATTGCACTATGTAAAGCTAAAATAATTTTTTCAAAAATATTTGGCACCAAAGAAAGTCGAAGAAAAAATTAATCTCTTCTTTGCAATTCTTAAAAGGTATAATATTATAAAATGTATAATCCCAGCAGTACTTCCATTAAAAGGATGCTGAAAATTCAATTCATAAATAATTGTTTATAAAAAAATTAAGTACAAAGGATAAATTGAAGCAAAAAATAAATAAATAAAGCTTTTTAAAAGCAGAAAAGGTTTATCTATACATACTTTAGAAAAAGAAATTTTTTTTTTGAGAAATTTCAACAAAAGATGAGAAAAGGAAGAAAAATATAATTCTTTATTCGCTCTCTAATATACAATTTTTTTCGTTCTTACAAACTACTTTTGTTGCAGAGACAAGCTATATGGATATATTCAAAAATAAAAATGTAAGCAAAAATTGCTGTGCTGCTTCTTTACGATAAAATTAAGCTTGGTGTAGTATTTTTTTTTCTGTGAGAGTTGATATTCAAAAAGACTTTTTTCTACCTTTGAAATGGAGGACTTTTCGCATTCTATTCATAGGTGAAACATCAGGTGGCAGCTTTGATCTCACAAAATTAAAGTGTAATGAATTCAAAAGTTTTCAGAAATTTCAAAATACTGTTTACGATTTCTTATGCTTCTCAAAATCTATATGCAAAAAATTGTTGTTGAATGCTTAAAAGATTTCTTTCAATTGTTTTGAGGAATTTATGCATTTAAGAATTAATATTTTGTTGTATATATTTGTAATGTAGTAGTTGAAAACTCTATGTTAAATTATTTATAAACTATTCACTGTACAAATTTGCATTTTGTTCGGATGTCAGCATTTTATATTATTATGCTAAAAAATGAAATTATCGGCAGTGTAAATAGGGATAAAGTGACTGAATTGATTGTTTAAAATTTACAGGAATATTCTTAAATATTAAAGCTTTAAAAGTATAATGATTTTAATTACAAAAACGGATGTAATTAAAAATTACTACATAGAATTTTTTCATTTGCTTTTACCATCGATAATTGCTAATAGAATAGTGTGATAAATTTTTAGTACTTCTTCAACAATCGGAATTTTTTTTTCTTCAAAACTATTTGTTTTGTTGTTTGACCTTCATTTTTCATTTGAAATTTCAAATATCTGATAGTTTATGTACAAACGGATGATGATATGTTTGAAGAATTTTGTGGATGGTTTCGTTTCAGAGCCATATTTGGCTAGGCTGCGCCAAACAAATATTAAAAATTAAAATAGAGATATATTGCATTATTGTGATTCGTAATACGGTAATCGATGCCGCCATATCAGCTAGTCAACTATTTAAAGTCTGCACTTTGATTTTTGTGGGGGAAATTTGAGTTTGAGCTTTCGAATTTTTGGCCAGATACTGATCACAATTACTCCATTGTGGATAATTGACAAAAAAATGCAACATTTTTAAGGTTTTTTTTCTTTTTATGTTATAAGATAAAGGATAAATGGTTATTTTTTTTAATTAAAAATTTCTCTTTATAGCATTGTTTCGAATATTATAACTTGAAATTAATGGTATTGAGCAATAAAAGTTTATTTTTCTGATGAAGTACTTTGATAGCTTGGAATTCTGACACAAAATGTATGTCATCTAAATTTCTTTACACATATAATAAAACCAAAAGTAAGTTTTTTTGTCTGATTTTATATATTATACAGTATGTATCAAGTGTTGTGCTGATATTTTTTAAATTTCTAACAATTTTTATTATTATGAGATGTTAATTTTTAATGTTCTAAGCAAAATTTGTTACAAGTGTTGCGTCTTTCTTTCACCAACAATTATGCCACTTTACCAGCATCGGTGCTGGCACTGCAACACCTGCAAATCAGTGAAAAAAGAGTTGTACAAATATCCACCTGTATAAATTGTTTATATTTTTTGTGTTTTAAAGCCGTGCGTATTCAGCACCAATCCTATATTTTTTGAGTATCTGTTTAATACTTGTACAATATCTTTTGAGTATCTGTTTAGTACTAGTGCAATATCCTTTGAGTATCTGTTTAGTACTAGCATAATATCCTTTCAGTATCTGTTCAGAACTAGTATAATATCTTTTCATTATCTATTCAGTACTAATATAATATCCCTTGAGTACCTGTTCAATATTTGTACAAAATCCTTTGAGTATCTATTCAGCACCAGTTATCTTTTTTTTTTTCTTGCCATCTGTATGACTATGTGTTAAGATTGAATAAATGTTTCTTGCTCTGTAAAGGAGTCGTTGAGTTAATCGTAAAAACTACTTAATCGTAAAACTAGATATTCATTATTTGTTCAAAGCCTTACTTCAAAGACACATAATGCCTCTAATAGAAGCAGTATTGAAGATATTTAAATGCACTAAAAGGTATTTTTTAATTATTGTAATAAATATCATGAACCTGAAAATTTTGTTCAAATACATTACAAGCGATGTCAAAAGAATGGATTTAAATTTAGTTGCGTTAATCAATTAATTTATAATTCCATCAGAAAAATATTCAAACAATATATTGCTATCGAGAACTCATATACATTTAAAAAATTCGGTATTCTCGTACATCAAGAAGTAAGATTCGATAATAACAGATTATAAAATTCAATCTTTAAAAGTATAGAGACACGTTAAATAAAAGTATTTGAATAGAAGAATTATGGAGGAAAGTCAACATCGCATACACAGAGAATTCAAAACAATGCCACTTCGTCGAAATTTCTTCGAGACTTTAAATTCGAAACAACAGGAAAACTCAGAGTCGAAATCGAAATCTGTTCAGTAGTATTTAACCCCTTTTTTCCTTTCGTGAAGTCAACACCTTTTTTGAACGATCATCGATTTTTTCCTTAAGGAAAAGTTCAAAGAAAATTAACTTTACGGTCCGAAGGTTTCTTCGAACATTATCCCTCAGTTGAAAAATTGATTTATTTTCAATTTAAGGAACGGATGAATAGTTTTTAAATAAAACTCTTTCGATCTATTATTTATTTTTAGCATAAATTTTGAAATGCCATGAGTTGATAATAGTATAATTGAATACAAATTTTAAATCTTATTTTCGCAGAAGAAAAAAAAAGGAATAGACATTCCTGTATCATTGATATGTATCCTGTATCATTGATATATATATATATATATATATATATAGCATGAAGGTTGGTGCTCACCATTATGGGTACAGAAATGTTGTGGGGTCGGCTATCCATGCAGATAAGGGGCATATGCCTTACCGGAGGTGCTGTACCGTGGGTGGTGCTAAACCTTATGAAAAAATCTAAGCTGTCTCGTCGTACAAATAATTCAATTTTTCCGAATGCATACAGGTGGGAGGGAGAGTAGCCTTCTGTGGTCATATTTAAAATTCACACTTTACAGTATGCGTTGTTTATGGGCACATGAATAATTTATTGAATGTCATCGAATTCAAGCGATTAAATAATTCTGTAATTTAAACAATAGTTGTTTTTGCAGAACGAATTTAAAAAATTGTTCCATTAATGTTAGAAAAAATGGTGCACTGAAAATATATTTGTATAAATTATCTGGTTTTTTTTAAAATTTAAATGATTGAAAAATGGTTTTTGTGCATTTATAGTCAGAAGTTATTAAAGGAAACCTCGCAAACTTTAATTGAATTTTTTATAATTTCAATTCTAATGAAATTTTGAGAAACTCTTTTTTAGGGATAGTTATCTTTTAACCTTTAAGTTACCGATTAATTTAACCTTTAATTTTTCCATCTTATTTTCGCATCATTAGTTAAGTTTTAGTGCAAAATATGCCAGAAAAGATTATTTTTTTCATTAAATAAATATCTTAATTAATTCAATTAGTTACTAAGTTTTACTAATTTTAGATTATATCTGCCGCTTGCATTGGAAAGCTAAACTCTTCGTATTCTTTAAATACCGTTCAAAAAAGCAGCTACGTTATGAAGATATCAGCCTAATTCTAACAGTATTTTAAATGCAATCGGTAAATAAAGGATTACAGAAGTAAATGCAAGCCAAATTTGTAGAGGTTCAAGCCAGAATGGTATAAAGTTAACTAACCCCTCCATATATGAGACATGCTTTCTTCAGGAGTGGCTGTACCCTCGCCATTGATTGCTCTTAGGATTCAACTACTGTTCCTGTCATTGCTATCATGACGTTTCGAGAATTCAAATATTTTCAGTATGCCTCAGGGCAGTTGGAAGTATTCGATTGTGATTACGACCAGTTAATCCACTGTTGCAATTAGTTTTCTATAGCTACCATTTAAAGAGTGAAAAGTGATTTCATTTATTCAAAATATTTCTGTCAGGAGTTAATATCTTCTAATAATAAAGTAGAATGTAGATGTGTGTGTATGTATTAGTATGTATCAGTGTATGTATCAGCGACAGATAATTTGACAATGAGCTGTTAAATTTGACCTACACATACTTTGACTGATAATATTTTTGTTCAACAAAGAGCGATTTATTTTTCAATATTCTGATTAGACTTTTTATTGTAAAAAATTCAGTAATACTGTCACGTAGATACTTTAGTGTGGAACGCAATGTCACACACAAGAAGTAGAGTTAAACCAATTTATTAACTCAACTCAGAACACAGTGACTGACAAATCTTCTGCTTTTATGCTAGCAGGGAAAGTTCCAGAATACTTTTCTGGAGACAGTAAGAAAAGTCCAGAACACTTGTCTGGTAAACTTAAGAAAGGTCCAGAGTCTTCTGGAACATGAAATAAAGGGAAACATAAAATCAAGGAATTAAATACTTACATAAACTACGAATCGCATTGTCTTTAGCGCGATTCGAACTCACAATCTCTTGATTATGAGATCAGTACCATGACCATTCGACCATGACGAGTCGACTGTGGCAATATTTTCAATGCGGCAATATTTTAAAATTTTTCCTGTGATAACTTTTAAAAATATTATTGCACAAAAGTGATTTTAGAGTGTTTTAAAATTCAAATAAGTCATTTCTTTGATGTCATAATTTTTTTCGTAAATTTTCTTCCAAATTTTGATAAGTTTTTGAAAAAAAATATAGATATGTTTAATTTCAAAAATATATTTTAATGTAGAAATAAAATTCACACGTTTTTTATTTTTCTTACAAATTTTTAAATTCATGATTTTATTATATTGTTGAAAGCTAAGGAGAGAGTTTCTGTTTATTATCTGTGTAATTTACATGCAGAATACGTATGCAAAATTTCAGTACAACAAAAGTCAACATGCAAGTACATGATAAATTCCTCAGGAGGTTACATTATTTATGAAAATCACTTTGAAATCTTAGAATTAGACTCCTTTTGAAAAATTAATTTATATAATAAAAAGAAGAAGTGTAGCGGTATTAAAATATCACATTTGTAACGTGTATCAAATCTAAAACTTTAAAAATTTTCTGGGGGAATTATGGATATCACGTTCATTCTAAAGAAATTTCATTGAGATTAAACAAAATCAATTCCCGGCTAAAACATCTTGTCTACAAAGATGGCTAGTCAAATGTAAGTATAATATATGTCACTAACTTCCATGCCTCTCACAGTATGATGGTTTTGCTGAGATACACAAACACATGTGAGCAATAGATGATGTTAATTGAGCTGAAAATATTACATTTGCCAGTTAAAGTAACCTTTTTAATGAGAAAATACCTTTCTCATAAATAAATGAAATAGAAACGAAAAAAAAAAATGTTACGAATAATGTCTGAATCTGCAAAAGTAGTAAAAGTTGCTCACTTATTCACTAAAGATGACGGTGTATCTAGGAATTAATCAAAGATTAATTCTTCTCATAAGATGGATTCTTATCGAAATAAAAACATTCAAAGAAAGCATTAACATTATTCAAGACGAATGCTTAAATTTATAATTTACAAAAATATTCATACATAAGATTATTAACAGTTTCTTTTAAACAAAACAAATCTTTACAAAATTTGTTAAGTGATATAAAAATTTGAAAGAGCAGTAATTTTCAATAGAATCGTATATTTACTTAAATTTTTTGAAGCTGCTGACGTAAAAATTCAATTTGGCAAACTTATTTCCTACTAAATTTTTCAGATTTGATACACATTCTGGTTTTTCCATCAATTTTATTCACATTTCTGATAATTTAGATATAAGCTTTTAAGTATTAATTAATTTTTTAAATCGTTCTCTGCTTTGTTACAAGGATATCTCATATATATCAAATGTATCATTTTATTTTATAAAACATTAATTATATTTATAATGAATTCATTTGTTTATATTTCTAAAAGTACCTTATTAATTCCTTAAATTAAATTTATCATAATTTAAAAGACGATTATCATTTAATTAGTTTTGGCATTTTCTTAAATTAATTTTTTGAAAAACTGAAAATGCATTTTATTGTAATTATAATAAAACAAATTTTTCTGCTTGAAATCTATTTTAAAATTTAAAAAGGAATCGCACCTTTATAATTTTAAAAAATTTTGAAATAGTTCTCTTTTGTAATAGTTCAGTTTACAGTAAATAGTAGCAAATTTACTTGCCTTTATGGATATATGGAGTTAATCTCAATATTACTTAATATTTCTTTAAAAAAATTATAAACCCTAAATAAAAAAAATAAATGCATTACAATGTAAAATTGCATTAATGGCAATATGATCGCATCAATTTTCATACATCGCTTAATTTCGCTTCTTATCTCATGCAACAAAAAAAAAAAGAGAACATAGATTTAATAGATAAATTGCCATTCAGCATAGTGAACGAAAACACTTTGACAGTAATAACCTAATTGGATTCTTTCTTTATCACCCTAAAATGGCAATGTTCTTTCACACGAATTAAATTAAGGAGCGTCTACTACGCTTTCTTAATTTGATGGATTCTGTACCAGATTATATATGAAAAAGACAGAAGAAATTTCATTTGAAAGAAAATAAAAAGAAAAGAAATAGAAAGTAGCGAAAGGGAATCAATGAGCAAGACAAAGATATTTATTTGCATTAATGCCAAATCAGCGATAGAAATTAATGAATACTTATCATTGTTATACAGGATGAGTACAAATGATGGACCGTATTTTAAGAAATCATATTTTCGAAACTACTGAATATATTACAATAAGTGATATATGAATTATAGAGAAATATACCAAGTTTATTTCAGTAACAAATGTCCGATGTGTGACTCTCTTTTTATGCTTCCATCTGTAATCCAATTCGTTGAAAACATTTTGTTTTGTCTGTTATCATTGACACAGCCTCACAAAAAGAAATCATTGGGGCAAGACATTGTTTATGTACCACCAATACCAAAAGTACTATCAGAACACATTTGTCATTTGTGCAGCATTCAAAACCATTGATAGAGTGATGTTACAAAATGTTTGGAACGAACTGGATTGCAGGTGGGACGTATGCCGTGTACCTAGAGGATCACATGTCGAACATTTGTAACTGAAAAAAAAGCTTGGTACATTTCTCTTTAAATTCATGTATTGTAATATGTGCAGTAGTTTCGAAAATAAGATTTTTTAAAATCGGGTCCATCATTTGTACTCATCCTGTGTTTGTATCTGATTATAGCTAGATAAAAAAATTGAATTACAAACAGAGAAGAGTTCATTCACCTCTATTGCTTCTAGAAATTACAATTACATGTAATATAAGAAGGGATAATTTTAATTGAAACTTATTTGAATAAACAGCAGCCCACAAGTAGTAATCGACAATAAACAACCACAACAGCAGACAAAACAGCCAGACAGAACAGGAAGAAAGAATCCACATAGCTATTCACTATAATCTCTCCAAACGTCTGCTATTCTCCACATTTCCTCGCTTTAATTGTACCCAACTGCCGACTCACTACTATACGACTGGCTACTCAACACACGACTCGATGCTACTTCAATTCTGTCTCCAAAACTCATCGCAGAGCTCAGTTCTCAATCCACTAATAGCTTGCTGTGTCCAAGACTAATCCAACTGGACTAATCCAACTTATTCTTCCTTGACTAAACACACACACTGACTCTAATTTGGTCCACCAGCCTTTCATAGCTTCCCGATCAAGCCATAGGAAGTTATTGAAGAATCAGTATAATTCTCTTTCTATTGGTCCTATCGCCAAAATTCTTGAAGATTCTTGTACCCTCCATTTTGTCGCCATGTTTATCGGCCAGCCGGGGAACTGATGAACTAAATGAGCTGTCAGAGCAGTAAGGGAAGATAACATTTTTATTAAGTAGCATGGGAGAAATTCTCGAGGTTTACTGTTTTTACTTACTGTTTTTTTTCTTTTAAAAATATTTTTTTTAATTAGCCTGCTGACAACTGCAGATTTTTGCGACAGCAATTAAATATTTATAAAGAATTAATAATAAATTATGCTTGTTAAGCATATCACTGTGTATACAGTGCATATTATTAGTTTACATCAGTTTTAGTAATGATATTAAAATGAAATTATTTTTGGTCTCAAGCATTTCTTATTTTTAAGAGTTTAATGCATAAAGAGATTTTTCAGTTGAAGTTTGTATTTTGATATTTCAAATAGGTGGAAGATATTGTTTCTATAAAACATTTCTATGCATTTCATCCATTCTTTTCTGTTGATTGCTTAGCAGAAACGGCCTTGGTGGCCTGATGATAAGGTCTCATCTTCGAGACGCTAGGGTTCCAGATTTGAGACCCGATTCCTCCGAAGAACCCTGTGTAAGCGGGTTTGGGACATGTTAAATCTGTCGGGGCCTATTCCCCTTTCGCTGGTGTGGTATGGAAGTTTGAAGAGAAGGGTCTTAGCTCAGGTGTCGTCGTCATATGATCACAGTTCAAAAGTAAGAGTTCCGTTTAAAAACAGCAATAGTGTTGTTCTTTTTGAAAACGGGACATTAAAATAACTAAACTTAGTAAAAGTATACAATTAAGAACATGAGGGTTTAAATTAGTAAGATCAGAAATATTATTAAATAATAACGTAATCGCATTTCTGAATATAGTATCCTAAATATTAATTTGGTGTTACTTAGCTTTGGCGTTCAGAGAAATCTTTATTTGTTTTCAAAATTTTATTTTAACGTTTTAAAAGTTTGAGGCTTAAACTAATATTTTCCTCTCACTTCATAAGAACATTAAATATCTTTGACAACCGAAAATGAATAGTTTCCCACAGTTTAGTGAGGGGCAATTAAGCAGAATTAACTGCACTCCCGAACGAGCCTCTGATTTATGGCCAAGTGCCTCTTTAAGTTATTAAACAGATTCACGGCAGCAGAAAACATATTATAAACTTCTTCTAAATTATGGCGAAGCTTTCCAGGTAATTCTGAGTTTTTAATTATGTTTACCGAGTTGCCCCACTTGTAACAGCTGGTCTTATTTTAATGGATACTCATGTAGTGAGTCTTTAATTTATATTCGCTTGAGAAATTTTAGTTTTTTTTAACAATATGTACTTTTTTACAGGTGTTTTAGTTATTTAATACAGTAGACGTGATCATGTTTTTTGAATAACTGAATCAGCCCATATGTGTTATGCTAAAGAAGCAGTTTTCCTTCCTAATTTGCATAGTGAACGGATATGTAAGGCATGCTTAAAAACTAAGAAAATCGATATTTCTGAAATTTAATTTCTATCGTAAATAATTTTCGACAAAAGCAAAGGTATTCTTCATTATTTGTTATAAGTTTATTTATTATCAGCATATCATGAAATCCTTTATTTCACTTGTATCCAATTGCAGCTTAATCAGATATGATGAGTTACATCCATATATACAGATTATCCATTAAATAACTTCCCCTGTTTCGCGACATCTACAGCTAAAACGAATACACGAAATGAAACCACATTTCATATACAGACTATGGAAGGCATGAGAAGAATTCCACAGAAAAAAATTAGTACTAAAAATTGCCGATAGAAGAAATATTGGTACTGCTGTCACTTATGAACGAGGAAATGTGCCTTTCGAGATGGATTTTACAAAATTCCTAGTGCGTGATTGACAGCAGCGCCATATTTCCTGATAAAAAATGAAAATCAAACGACCTGTTTGTAGTTTGTTCTTGGCGATTGATGTGTTCTTGATTGTTTTTAATGATTGATTGTTGATAAGTGCTTAATGTGGACCCTACTTGCCGTGACTGCTATGGTGAAAGCTTATAAGCCAGTTAAAAGCTAATTGCTTTTGTATTGTGGTCATGTTACTGAGTTGCGAACCACAATGTCTCAGGTTCTATCCTCGCACATAACATATCGCCACATTGGTGACCTCGGATGATGAACCTTCAACCTTCGTGCAGCTGTTGTGGCGCCATCTACACGCAGCAACCCCAAAGTCATCAGACTCACTTGACGCAGCAACACAAAAAAAGGCCACAACAACACAAAGCCGTCAGACTCACTTGGCACAACAGCATCAGCAACTATTCACCCACACACGCTCGCCGTAATACTTGGCACTACTCAAATGGGTACATAACATAACGCCATCCTGTGCCCCCGGTGCCTATAACACTAAGTTATCTAACCAGTTGGATGAGCACAAGATGGAAGGAAGAAAAAAAAAATGTTGGCAGAAAGAAAGAGACGACAGACCATCCGGGGTTCTCCAGAGAGAATCCCATCGGTGTCAAATCCAACGCGACTGTAATTTTTTGGTGAAGTAATAACTGGATGGAGGAGACAAGAATACTTAAACAAATGGTCACTATGGGTTGAACTTACAGGGAAGCGAGATTACCAACTGAAAAAATTGATAAGTTACATTGAGAACATCTGTATGACATATATAAGCATATAAATAATCACTGAAGAGTCAGAAATTTGTAACGTCCGTCTGAGTCTTGTGGTTTTGATTTCCTTCGTGAGAACTGCAGCTTTGAGGGACTTTTGAAGTTATAATTTCGGCTGCTTTTGACAAGAGGCATTCTGGTCTCAGCTATTGTGTAGTCTTGAAAAGTTCTTGGTACTTATGAATATGGTTTACTATGGAGTGAATCTTTCCGCGTGTATTCGATGCAACTCTCCTGTACCATTCTTCTTCGAGACATGTTTCTGGATTTCTCATGTGCCATGAGACAGTCAGTAGGCATTCGGTGGCATAGTGAATCGGGGATCCTATCTCCCCACAGCTACAGTAAGGAGAGTTGGCCAGATGGAATCTGTGTAGGTATGTCGGGAATGGGCCGTGTCCAGTGAAGAAAAGGACATCCGCTCTGTTCCAGTTGGCCGCGTAGAGAGAAACTTTCGATATTAAGTTGAATGTGGAGCGGCCTGTTTCGCCTTCTTCCCATTCCTTTTGCCATCTTGTCATCATATCGGTTTGGAGGATTTTCTTCAGATGACATCTTGGAAGCTTCATTACATACCGATCTTGATTAGCATTAGCCGCTGTTTTGGCTAGTTTGTCCGCCGCTTCATTCCCTTCATAGCCTACATGTGCTTTGATCCATGAGATTTTAATGTGAGGATTTGCAAGAAGAAGGTAAAATGTATCTCTTGCTAATTGGCTATTAGATTTCGGAGAACTTGAGGCTTGTATACTTGCTTTATTGTCGACGTAAATAGTAACTGGATCTGATGTAGGAAGAGAGGTTGCGTATTTGACTGCTCTATTGAGTGCTAGTAATTCAGCTTGGAAGACCGTATTTTCTTTCAATAGGCTGGTTGACCATTGGTGCATACTCACTGCATCCTGCACGACACAAAATGCAGCCCCAAATCCTGCTGAGGATTTTGATCCATCGGTGTAGATCCCGTGTACTAAATTCTGTGACCCTCCGTCTTCCAAAGAAATTTGATGTGCTTGGAGATGTTCGGAAGGATGTGACGTCCAGCCCGTAGCTCTGTTTTCATACTCGTATGGGCTGCTATGTGGCATATCATGTACGATTCCACGAAGTCTGTACAGTTCAGTTATTCTTACCATCATCTGAAGCTGCAGATGAAGTGATGGCAAGCCGATGATAACCTGAAGTGCTGCAGTAGGCGTGGTCTTGTATGCTCCTGTAATTGCTAACAGGAAGCCTCTTTGGATGGAAGAGAGCTTTCTTGCTAATCTAACCGTTGGGTGGAGGCACCAAACTCCCGCTCCGTGTGCAAGCATCCTTTCAATAACTGTCTTATACAAAATTTTTCTGTGTCGAAGTGTTATTTCCCAGGATTTGCCAGCTATTTTGAGAAAATTGAATTGTTGTTGTTGCGCTTTCAATGCTAAATGCTTGAGATGGGTATTCCAATTCAATTTATCATCAATATGGACACCTAGGTATTTAATGGCGTGTACAGTCGTATTAGACTAAACAGCCATATCGTTCGTCTCACCTCCGACTCACTGGAGGGAAAGTCTGTGGTGAAAGTTTATAAGCCAGTTAACAACTACGCTACACGAGCAATTGCTTTTGTATTGGGGTCATGTTACGAGGTGTGGACCACAAGGTCCCAGGTTCTATCCTCGCTCTTATCAATTCGCTACACTACTCTTACGCATGCATTGAAACAGAACATAAGACGAGCTGTTATGAACGTTGTAACTGACAGTTTACACGCAGCAGTAGAGAACGTTATACACCGTATGCATTATGTTGTATACAGGAAAGGTGAGAATATTGAAGATGCTGAACGGTGTCTAGGAGACCTTAAAATTGATGAATAAAACATTTTTACTGTGAGTTTCATGAATTCATTCATAATTGTACTCCCACGGCGCAAGTATTTCCCCTGTCAGCAACTTTCGGTACTTTTTTTTTTTTTTCAGAATTCGTTTTCCCTTGCTTTCTACAATCTGTATATGAAATATGGTTTGATTCTGTTCAGTCGCTTTAGCTGCAGATACCTCCAAACAGGGAAAGTTATTTCCTGGTCACTCTGTATATATGTATGTTCATCTACATATTCTCTATGAATATGTTCTTCGGGTTTCTTTATATAAGATTTTTAAATTCATATTTCAGTGAAAAATGGATATCCAGCAAATGCCAAAACTCCCCAATGAGCTTTCTCATACTAATTTGGTGCGTGTCCAAAATATTTTCTATATATAAATATATTGTTATACAAAACATAAAAGAAAATAATAATGATAATTTACAATAAATTTTTTAAATTATTGAATGAATGCATAAAAAAGCATGTCAGTCATTCTTTTATGTCTTTTCTGCTTTACGTTAACCTAGATTTATTTTGCAAATTTCAATGTTTCATGAAAAGATTGAAGAAATTAAATCGTTCTTTGTTACAAATTGCTTTTATTACTGATTAATAAATACTAGCTACAGAAATGAATTTCGATTTCATTGTTACCATGAAATTATTTTTTATATCTGATTTTCAGACTTTTCAAATTTTTGCATATACAGAGTCATCAATTAAACTTAGAGATTAACACTGCCTTCTGATAAGTATAATTTGTTTTTTCCCGCTTAAATTAATCTATAAAATAAATTTCAAATATTTTAGACAATTTGAATTGAACTATTATGAAAGCTTTTGAAAGCAATGCATATTTCTTGAAATAAAAAATACTCAATTAGATAAAACAAGAACGTTTTTTTTTTTTTTTTTCCTTTTCAATATGAGGTGTCATAGATGCAAATTCTTTTATTAAGATTTAAGAGACAATGACCTAAAATGAGACACTTTCCAAATATGAGATACTTTTTTAAAATCTTTCCTGAATAAATTTGTCACTTATTGTTGCACCATTAGTTAAAGAAACTGTTGGGCCAAATGTCTCTATTATATAATTTTTTTATGTAGACATTGTATTTTATTCACTTTGTGGTTGGTAGATAGCGAGTCATCTGACCCATGACATTTCGGGTTTCATTTACCAGTATTGTTTGAAATATTTAATGAATTATTACGCTTATTATTATGTAGCTGCAGATTATCGTGACAAGAACGTAAATGTAAAGTTTTAATTAACCCAAAATTAAGAGCAAAGAGTTAAAACAATATTTTTAGTTAATTATGCTTATAGACACATCATTTGTGGCAATACTAATGAATAACTTTCCGGTTTGTTTACCTTTTATGAATAACGCTAATTTTTCTCCCCTGAGCTAGCAATCCTTTGACTACTTAAGCAATACATGTGCATTTACTCTGAGTTGTATTTTTAAAAACTAATAAGGCTTCTAGTGATATCTGAAGAAGGGGAAAAATGTGTGGAAAGAAAGAGCGAAAATCTGTCAATGAAAAAATAAAAGTTGATCGTGAAGCTATTAAAGTTAGCGGCAAAGCGCGAAAAATTGAATCAAAATTTAGATATTAGAGATAGACTAAAGAATGTTCTCATTGTTTAGTTTTGAGTTTTGAATCAGAAATAGGCCAATCGGCAAATATATGTTGTTATCGTGGAAGGATTAAGCCTCCAACGTTGAGAGAATGGTTAAATGAGTTTAAAAACTGGAATTGATTAACTGGAACTGACGAAAATTGGATGCATCTACAATATCGTAAGACATCAGAGTTGGTGAGCTAAAGCGAATAGGTTAAGCCCCGTAGTTACCCATAATTTAAGTAAATCCATGTAGAGGTGAAATGTATTTAAAAATTTGGAAGAGTACTTTTTAATTGCCGCTTTCAGGCATAAACTGTTTTCAGCACCTTTTTTTTTTTTTTTTTTTTTTTTTTTTTTTGATTTTCGCGAATGTTTAGTATGATATTGTAGCGAAAATTTTTTCCTTTTGGCAAAGCACCGATGACTCAGTCGGTTGAACGAAGCATCTCATAGCTGAGCGGAAGGTTGCGGGTTCAATTACAAGCGAGGTGAACTGTCAGAATTTAACTTTTAATTTCAAAGTTAAGTTTGTTATGCAAATTTATGTTAATTATTCTAATCTGTTATTTATGTAAATTCCCAATTTTCTGCGAGCCTTCAAATTCTAGAAGGTTTTTCAACTGTATGTAAGTAATTTCTCAATCAGTTAGATTGGTAATAAAATCTTCAGTTGATCTTGAGTGTGTTCTTTTCTATTGGACTTACTGCATTCACCTCATCTTTCATTTCTATGTTTCGTTTCATAATTAAATTCATTTCTTCTGTGATACCGTGAATGTGACCAGTATGAAGCTCGGTAAAATAGCAATATGCAATATCTTATATTTCAATTTTTTATGATCTTCAATCCTATGAAGAATAATTGTGATTTAGGTAATATATTCACACAATGCAATCTACAATAATTTCCCGAGAATTATATCTGCAAAATGAAAGGAAAAACATGTGAAGCTATTAAAAATAAGAAGAATAAAGTTATTATAATTAAAGAAAAGATCGATTGGAAAAGACAAGAGTCAACAATGATGAAACATCTGCCGAAAAATAACTCCTCTAAAGCATACCGATTTCAGTTTGCATGGCGAGTTCGATTTTGTGAAACTTTATTTTCTGAAGATATGAATGAAAAGAAGTGGAATTCGGTTGGTGAACCATATGAAAATGTCATATGTCAAAAGTTACACTCCATAACATACGAAATTTTAATGTTCCAACCTTTGGGCTCATAATAGTTTATGAACGATATACAAATCAAGAAACATTGAGTAGTTTGAGAACTAACCTACATAAATTTTTAATATCAATAAAATATTTATGCAAATTAGTCGCAGCAATTTTTTATATAATAAAAGATGGAACGTGTAATAAATTTATTAAATTTTACTGACCTCAGAATATTATTTAGAATATTTCGGAACAATGTTTCTTATTTTGTGAGAAATCCATTACATGTTTTCTAAAGGAAATGTTAGTAGAAAAAAATTCAAATTAAATCCAACGAAGAAATATTTTATATAACAAAACAAAGAACATGTTATAAATCTATTTAAGTTTTATTGGTTTTAAAATATTATTTCGAAGATATTGGAGCATTTATTCTTATTTTGCAAGAAATCCACAGTACGTTTTTAAAGGAAATGTTAGTCGAAAACGGAAGTAGAGGTTAGATTCAAATCACTTCCAAATCAGTTTCTTATTTCTTTCAAGAAGGTAAGAAAGAAAATCGCCTCCTTTTTTTTATGATAGAGTTTTCAACATATTAAGGGAAAATTTTTGTAAGAAAAGAGGCTTTCCTCTGAATTTATCGTTAGAAAAGTCGAGAGAGAGAGAAGGAGAAAGCTGAGAAGTTTCAACGGATCTCTTTTGATAAGTTGAAGGGCATATACTTCAATACTGCTTATAGGCAATCCGTAAAAAATTCAGGAGTAGACTATTAATGGTATCCAAGAATATATGATAACAGCAGGTAGTTTGTTCAAGCAATTTATTTATATATTCTGGGCGTATAGAGACATTTTAATCTCTGCGTAGCATTTTGAAAAAATCCATTTCTACAAAAAATAGTTTATGCAAATATGAAACTGTCCAATTTAATTGCTTGATATTAAAAAGCGTACAAGCATTGTCATATCCTATTCTTCTACCATCAAGGGTTAATGATACAGGGTGATAAAAAAGTCTTTATTGGAATACACAAAATATTTTAAAATAATTAATATAGTTTGCCATATAGTTATTCTGATATATTGTAAAAACACTGATAAAGTTTTTTATGAAATTATTTATGTCACTAATTTAAATGTGAGCAACTTCGAAAATTCTCAGAATATCATAATGGCATTCCAACTCTCGCGAAGTATTGTCTAACATTTCGGCTATCACACTAGACCTAAATCCCAGCTTTAAGTGTGTCAATATATCTAGCTAACTTTACAAACACTTTGTGCTGTATGCAATCCCAAAACTGATACTAAAACTATAAAGTAATGGCCGATTTAAAATTATGAATCTAATGTATACTTGGAACTTTTCTTTCACAGATGAAATTTTGATAATGATTGAATACAAAATCAGTATTTCTGCTTTAGTTGCGCTATCTGTTGGAATGAAAAAAAAAATTAAAAGCACGATTATTCCATCATAAAAAATTTTCTAGCTTTATGCAGAATGGTTCCCTAATAATAATTCTTCATAACCAGGAAAGATTTTCTGATCACCTTGGATTGCTATTTCTAGATTCCATGCATTTGTTTCTTGAGTTTTCTGCCAGGCTGTATAAGTGTGTCAATGTTAAGAAGAATGGGAATTTCGCCTTCATCCATTAACAATAAAGTCTTTTCTTAGAGTTTTAATATTGTCGCTACAGAGAATTTAAAAAAATGTTAGCAAATGTAAATTAAGCTAATAATGCAGCTAAGTAGAGTCAAAATTTGTTTATAATACGTGGTAACTGAATAAATATATAGAAACTAACTAATAAAATTAATAGAAATAAATGGAAATTAACGCTTATAAGCACATACTATTTTGATTGTTATTATTTTTTCTGCTTTTAAGTTATGAAATATCATTCTTTCATTTTTACATTTATATTGTTTCTCGTAATAGAAATTAAGCTAATAATGCAGCTAAGTAGAGACAAACTACGTTAAACCATTTTCACAATGTGTGGTAACTGAATAAATATATAGAAACTAAATTGTAAAACTGATAAAAATAATTAGAAATTGTCTCTTGTAAGCGCATACGATTTTGACTGTTTTTATAGATAAAAATTTTGGCTTTTATGTAATATCATTTATTCATTTCTAAATTATTATTTTTTCTCATACTTTTTACATAAGATTCAAATCATTCTTTCTCCAAAGTTTTTTATCAATGGTTTGAACTTGTCACTTCACTTTGCTATCTGTATTCACAGCTTCGTCTATTCGATAACGGATATTGATATACAGATATACTAAATATTAGTAATATATATAAATGCTTGTCTTTAACAGGCGCCGAAGAGAGGATAATAAGAGAATAGGTGAAGTGAACTATGCTATGGATTTAATTAGGCTTATTTTCCATTCCTCTAATATCCACGTAGTTGTTCCGGCCAGATAGTGAAAAGAAGCTGAAGTGAAGAAAGAGAAACATTTCTGAAGGATTGTGTTGCTGATACCAGTAAGAATGTGTGTGTTGGTAGGAATTCTTGTGGTTACTCAAAGAAACGAGTTTAAATTTAAATTTTTTAAATTCGTTTTCAGTTTCCAACTTTTAATGGGAAAAGTAAGATCAACCGCAAAGAAGAAAGAAGACGGCTATTAAGGAGCCACGTGCCAGGCACGCGTCGACCTTGGGGAACTTCATAAACAACTACGAACCCTGTTCCAACCGGTTCTTTTCTCCGATTCAACCCCCTCCAGACGGACGAGAATGAAAATCAAATTGCTGACCAGCCAACGCCTTACTAACCCTTCCCAACCCTTTAAGTACTTTGACTTATTTTTAATCTTTTCATCCCTTCTATCGCTTTTTTATTCACTATGGAATTATCTTTATTTTTGTAATATTCTTTTTATTTTTTTATCCTTTTTTTTTCTTTCCTAATTAACAAGCTTTTAAAACTATGTTTATACTATGTTTGCACAGTTATCTTTCAATAGCACTACTAGGGAGCGGAGATTATAGGCTGATCGCCCAGGCTCTCCATCAGAAAACTTCTATTCTGGCAACTCTTAATGGTTACTAAAGAATCATTAGATATGTAAATGAAGACACACATACACGCACATATATCCTATTTGTAGTGCATTCAAATGTACAATGGCATAGAAAAATATACAACAGCCATTTTTATTGTTTTTAAGTTGTTGAGTTTCATATCGGATTGATAAGAAGGGAGGAAAAGTTGTAACATTTTCTAGCTTAAATAAAAGACTATTGATTAAGGAGAAAATTTTCAGTATTAAAAAATTCATATGTGACGAATCTTTGAGAGTTAAAATGGCTTAATTAGGTCAGGAACAAAATTGCAGAATCATTTTTCATTGTTTTGAAAGTTGAATAGAAAATATTCCCTCTTAAATATATAGTTACGAAAAAAAAAAAAAAGACTCCTCGTGAATATTTTAAATTGGTATTTGAGCTATTTTTCATAATATTCAACTACGGGAAAGTGTCCATAAGTATTTTTCTACCAGTAGAAAATCCAAATAAAAGTACTATATGTACTTTTTTATCTGTCAAAATTCTGAAAAAGCGCATAAAATAGTTTTTTGTTTTCCTAAATTTAAAAAAGAAAAATAAATGCTTCTAAGTATTTTTCTACTTGTCAAAGTTTGTGGCTCGAAAATATCCTATTTTAAAAGTATTATTCTGCGTTTTAAATGAATAGTATTATAATGATCCCTTTTCAGCAATACAGTGTTTAAAATTAAATTTTAATTTAACATATTGCTTCCATTCCTGAATATTAACTAATTTTCCCGTGACCGTAGAGGTAGAGAGAAAAATTATTACTATTTATATTTTTTCGGAAACTAATCAACACAGGTTAAACTTTTTAAAAATTTATTTCCGGTATTTTATTTGAGAATAAAAAATCTTTCTAAAATCACAATTGATTATTATAATGCAAGTTGAAGCCGTAGAATGACACTTTTATAAATTTTTTTTTCTGTCCTCGAGTTTAAAATGATAGAAAAGAGGCATCTTCTACTTCTTTAATTTTTTTATTTTGATGAAGTAGAATTTTCAAGAAAAAGAAGTATACAAAGTGCATACATACATACTTGAAATTTTTATCAAGTATTCCGTTTTGTGGTATACTTATTCAACAAGAATTTAAATTAATTTTGGATGTTTTTCGTATGACTGTTGTGCTGGCGAGCATTGCTGTTAAATGTTTTTTTTTTTCAGAATCAGATGCCACAATTGGCATCTGTTTCACAGAATTAAATGACACAACTTGAATTTTTTTCTTCAAATTTTATTAAAATGATTTAAAATAATTACAAACATTATTTCAAAATTACATTTTTTAAATCTTTATTTCTAGCCTTTTAAATCTTAATGCACATCGGCTTATTGCCTAGGTATTTTTAACCTCCATGACTTTCGATCATAAGTTGTTGCTTTGAGATTAATGTTAATTCATTTAACAGTGAAAAACTGCTATACATTTTCCACTCCTTCCACTCTTATCCTATCTGATATCCGAGAACTAGCATAGTAACTATATTAAATAGTCTCAACTTAACCAGTAAAAATGTTATTATGCATTTCCTCCCCCCTTATTTACTAACTTCTCATATTAATTGCATGTTGATTGCACTATTGGCAGTTATTCTAAACATTAGAAGTAGCCAAATATCACACTCGTGTTCTTCAATTGGATTGAAGCGCCATCTATGAAATAAAAACAGAAATCGGAGTATTGAAGTCATCAATTAGAGGAATTTTTTCTAAAAAGCAAAGGCGAAACTGAATTTTTGTTCACCATGTTACTTGACAGTGAATACAATATACAAAATTTTCGAAGCTTCAAAAAGCTTGCATGAATGATAAGTCATAGTTACAAATATTACCCCTATAAATATAAGAAACATTTAAATTTAAATTTTTAACATTAAAAGCAGAGTGGGTTTTTTTAATTATTCGACATATTTTTAAAAACGAGTTTGAATGATATTCGTAACTAGTTGGAGATTTTAAAGGAGTTCATCCAAAAGTCTTTTGCTTAGAACAAATCTGAGCTAATTTGATCTGAAAACTAAATAAATCTGATGTTAAATCTGAAACTAATTAAATTTTAAGGAAATCCGCTTTTAATTCGAATTATTTTCTTTTCGGCGCAGATAATATGACTTCTATTTTTATGAAAAGGAAAGTTTTTCGAAATTTCTTAAATTTCGAAAAAAAATCTTCACTTAATCGATAAATACTTTTCCTTGAAATAGTTTCGCAGTCTCAGATTCATGAAATTGAATTTTTTTTCTTTAATTATATCAGATAACAAATTTATTTATGGTTGTCCATATTTCAAGATGTATATTTAAATTTAAAAGGGCTATTGGCTAATAAGAATGAAATTTAAAAAACAACAAAAAGTGTCACTTAGAGAAAAAAAAATGAATAATTTATCTCTTCAAGCCCAACAAATATAAGACTTATTAAAATGTCATGGTTATTAAAATAAGTCATGAAATTACATAAAAAAATTATTTATTTCATTTTTACTGCCTTCTTCACCTTCCTATTTTTGCATAATTATTCAATTAAAAGAGATTTAATTCTAAAAAAGAAGGGCATTTGATAATAAAGCTTTGTATTAAGCACAATACAAATCAATCTAATAAAAGCACTTTTTCGTCATGTATTTAAAGATGTTTCAAATTAATATACTATAACGTTTTTCCTAAATTAAAAAAAATCAAAATATTGTTGGAGTTGTTTCTAATGCAGTTTGTTGCAAAAGAACTCTTAGGACATGTTTTTTTATTTAAAAAAGTAGTTCAAATGCTTAACGATAGATGACGCTGCATGCAAGACCCACAAGAAATATGAAAATCGGACATTAAAAAAAATGCAAAGTAAATGATTAAGAGTATGTATCTGATTGTTCCTGATTTAAAGCTCACAAAATTTCCATGCCACGGTGACATTTGCAAAATTGTCTGACTTATGCCTCGAAACGCCTATTGAAAGCTTTGGGGTACAGAAGGGATGGAAGTAAGATTCTAATCTAATCCCTCCTGCTAGGCTGAATGCATTGCCATAACCTTTCAGTTTAACTTGCAATTGGTGTAATGCACTCTCATAGTGGTACATAATGTTTTATTATAAATTTGAGTACCAAGACAATTCAAATTGCGATCAGTGCACGAATTATTATTGGATGTCCTAGCTAAGCAAGAGCCATTTGCACCTCGAAGCTTGTCGAAATCTGTCGAAAATCATCAAAGCTCTACAATAAACGCTCATCTTGAGGCCAAATGAAGATCATTTTTTGTTTGTTTCATGTGGCAATTTAGTATGCATTATTATAGAATCCGGACGAAAAAAACTTGCATGCCTATACAAAGGAACCACTATTTTCATCACGTGTTCAATGTTTGGCATGATTTTATGGCATAGTTTATTCTGAGTTCCTTTTCTAAAAAATCTTGCACAAAAACAATATTAATGGCTTGTTGAATTGCTGGAAGACATTATTTGCAAATGATATGGGCGAATATTATATCGAAGTAATTGGAACATGATGACATTGATACTAAACCCTCTCATACAACAGTCGAAGATATTCTTGAGAAGTGTTTTTACTAACAAAATGATTAATCAATCTTTACTATAAATGAAATGCTCCCTTGCTCATCGGACTCAGCAGCTGTTCATTTTTATCTTTGTTATTACGTAGTCATTAGGATAGATGTGTAGCTCATCTTCATAGAGCAATTAAAAAACCTCATTTGCTACGTAAACTTTTTCATACATTTGGATATATTGCAGTTAAGGAATTCCTTTTAATTCTACCATTTGCTCGCGTATTTTACCTTCTATAGATAAAACTGGATCCTAAAATCCTCCTCTATTAGAATAACTTTTTCATAAATTTCTGGAATGATTGGATTTAGAATAAATTATTTTGTTGCAATGAATAATAATGAAATTCAAATCGTTTTATCAAATATTTTATCGCGTGATTTTCTTTCAATGTTGAAAAAAAAAGATTCTGTTAAATATATGAGTAGTTTATAAAACAAATAAAAAAAAAAGAAGCTTCAATACTGTGGAATTTAGAAGGCATATGCAGTAAACCGTTTCTTTTTAATACCATTACGATACCATGGGATTGCATTAGATAAAAGAAAACTAATAACCTGAACTTAAAAAAGACGCGTTTATAACGTCTAAAGATTTGATGGAATTATTGACTTGAAGTTATACCTAAATGGTTTAACTGAAATTAAATATCTCCAATATATATTCTGTTAGCAAAAGGCAACTAATGAATAGACATCCATAGACACAAAAAGCTCGAAATTCGAAATTCTTTTTCAAACACTGCTACGAATTCCTGTTACCATCAAGCTGGATGCTGGAGAAATGCTACATTGATTTAGAAATAATGCAAAACACCAGAGTGTACACATAGCAACTGAACATGCTTTATCAGAAAAATAATTGTCTGGACTTAACAACGATAAAAAAAATTTAATTCTCCATCATCATTGTGGGCGGCGACTTGTGAAAATATACAGAAAACGAAGAACGTGTATAGAAAACGTAGTTTATTGCCTACCACTAAGGAATAATAATTTGGGTTTTAAAATTAATTTTAACAAATACTTGTAGCTTTCAAATAATTTCTTTAGTAGAAGAAATCAATCTTTTCGATTGACATTGATGGAGAAATTTAAGTCGACGAAGTGGATTCTTTGATCGGCCGGTTTCATCTAGGAATAAAATAAAAGCTTATTTATAAATATAATACGTTAAGTATCCTATTACTTATTGTTGAAGGTGACAATCATGAATTTTTCAGAATACTATACTGAACGCTTTTACAGTTGTACTTAGCTCAGCATTTCACTTAGGTTAGTTATTAATACAGTTGCAAAATATTATTAGAATGCTTGGAAAAGGGTTCGCAATATCACTGAAATCTTTATTCAGTCAAAGTAAAGAAATATAAACGAAATCCGGAGTTTAGCATCAAACAGAAAGTTTAATCCAGAGCAAAAATAGACGTCAGAGTTGCCAGATAAGTAAATCAAAAATGTCAGTTATAGATAATCGCTATGACTTACATTATTGAATAACTAGATCCATTACTTCTTACGGTATGGTAGGTTATTTCATGAAATAACTAAAAATTCTATGAAGCATCTTAACTACACACTTTAATGGTAATTTGTTTTAGTAATTTAATCTCCTTTAAAGTCCTGCATTGCTGCCTCATCTCGGCGGGAAAGTGTTCTTGGGCGGAATGGGCGACGTCGGGAGAGTATTCTCCTGGTAGGGTTACCCAATGCGTGAAGGCCATTCCATTATGCTCAGCTAAATGTAATGCAGGCATGAGGCAAAGTCAGACTTCAGCCTTTGGGTACTTGACCTATTGAAGCTGCATTTTAAGCCGTTTTATCATGACTCGTCGATTAGGAGACAATGAGCACTCTGCGAAGCTGTGCTACATAGTTTGAAGGCGTCATCGACCTGGCTTGATGTTACTGTAGAACAGGTGGGATAAGCCAAAACAACAATAGTAATTTAATGCAATTAGTAATTTGTTGTATTTTCTTTCCATTTCATTCATAAGTTGCAGTCTCATTAAATAACAAGGTCAAATTTTAATAAATGCATTCCGTATAATAGTTTAATAACGAAATATAGTCAGTATTCTAAAAGAACAAAATGGTTTCCAAAGTTGGCAAATTTCTCATGATTTTAGCTGATGATCTGCACACTTATTAAATTGCAGCAAAAATTGTGTCTTGTATAGTTCGATGAGAAAAACTTGAATCTGTCCTGTAATCATTGGGTCGATTAAAAGCAAATTAAAACTTTTTAG
>JAPMOR010087105.1:0-30545 GCA_026543865.1 Argiope aurantia
ATGGCTAGATCAAGGCAATGGAAGCTACGTGTGGGTTCATGAAAGTACGTCTTCTCATCATTATTAAGCAGGCAGATACAGTTATTTGTTATAAATTGTTCGATCTGCCGCCCTCGAGAGTTTGTACTGTCTGAACCCCACAAAATACTATGTCCATTGAAATCGCCACATAGAATAAAAGGCTTAGGAAGCTGGTCCACTAACTGGTCAAGATCTTGCTGACGAATGACATCATGAGGCGGTAAATATATAGAACAGACTGTGACCAAAATTCGTGTCTGAACTTGCACAGCCACAGCCTGTAGAGAAGTTTGTAAAGTGAGAGGTGTGCTCGGATATATATTAGATGTGAAGATACAGACCCCTCCCGAACTATGAGATTCAGTGTCTGCATCGTTCCGAGCACAATTATAACCGCGTAATTTAATTGGAATATTGGACTTCAAGAAAGTCTCTTGAAGACCAAAACAAACAGGATGAAAGGTGTTCATAATGGTCTTGATGTCAAAAAGTTTGGACCGAAGGCCGCGACAATTCCAAGAAATGAAGGTACCCATTAACAATTCGAGATTGCAGGTAAGTTAATAGGTGCATGTGGTAGAGTTGCGGAAACTTCACAACTCATGTGCAAATCCTCATCCTCATCCTCATCTGATGGATGGAGAGAAAGGCGATCTGGACTTTTGGGCATGCCACCAAATATGGACGACAAATCCTTGTGAACTATACCCTGCGTCGCAAGTCCCAAAGCGACGGAATTTTTAGCTGTGGACTTTTTCAATTTCAAAGGCAGCTCCGGTTTTGAAATACCGCGTTTTGCTAACTTCAACGTCAGCGAGTTTTGCAATTTTTTCTTCAATTTCTTTTGTGGTTTCTTGGGTTTGTCAAGTGTACTATTGTTGGAATGTTCAGAATCAGAATTCCTAATGTTTTCAGGTGGCTTTGAATTAGTGTGAAATTTTACACAATTATTACACGAACAGTTTGCGCAAAAGGTTTTCTGGACAACAGAAGCGTAACTTTTACCAGGAATAGGAGTTTGTACTTGAACTCTACGCCTGGCTTCGGGATATGAAAGGTCATCTTTGATTTTTATTGTCATTACTTGTTTTTCAAGCTGCCAGCTCGGGCATGATCGAGAAAAGGAAGGGTGATCGCCTTTACAGTTCACACACTTTTCCTGCGCGGAACACTCCTGGCTATCACGCCCCCCTCCCGCACAGCGAGCACACGCCAAAGACCCGCGGCAATCTACCTTAGAACGGCCAAATCGCCGGCACTGAAAGCATCTGAGTGGATTCGGAATGTACGGCCTTACTGGGCGTCGTTATGCGCATTGAAATCACCTAATAATAAACAAGGTTTAGGAAGTTGGTCCACTAAATTGTTAAGTTGCTGTTGGCTAATGACATCATTAGGAGGCAGGTAGATAGAACAGACTGTAAATAAAATCCGAGTATGAACCTGCACAGCCGATGCTTGCAGGGAGGTATGTAGAATAAGAGGGGTGCTCGGATATAGATTAGATGTTAAAACGCAGACACCTCCAGAATTATTCACTCCAGTGTCTGCATCCTTCCGAACACAGTTATAGCCCCTTAATTTAAGTGGAATATTTGATTTCAAGAAGGTTTCTTGTATACCAATACAGACTGGATGAAAAGTGTTACAAATGGTCTTGATGTCTTGAAATTTGGATCGGATGCCTCGACAGTTCCAGGAGACGAAGGTACCCATTACGAAATCTGTATTGTATCAAAGATATTGGGAACATTTGATTGAGTTGCTGAGATGTCACAACTCATTTTAAGATCTTCATCCTCTTCTTCAGATGGATGGAGAGAAATTAAGTAAGTACTTTTGGAAACGCCGCCGAAAATGGATGCCAAATCCTTGTGGACTGTGCCTTTATTCGCCAGTCCAAGAGCGACGGAGTTTCGCAAGAGTGATTTTTTTAATTTAGAAGGCACGTCCTGTGAAGATAGGCCACGTTTAGACAGTTTTAACATTAATGATTTTTGAGATTTTGATTTAAGTTTGTTTTTATGTGGTCTGGAGGTTTCTGCAACATTATTTGATGATTTCTCTGAATCAGAAGTGGGGGAATTTTCATGAGTTTTGGTTTCAACAGTTGATTTTTCACTAGATCCTTGAGCAACAGAAGCATAAGTGATACCTGGTGTAGGTGTCTCAGCCATAACCCTCCGCCTGGCTTCGGGGTAAGATATATTTTCCTTAAATTTTACAGCGACAATTTGTTTCTCTAATTGCCATTTGGGGCATAAACGAGAGTAAGAGGCATGGTTGCCGTTGCAATTAATGCACTTTTCAGGGACATTGCACTCCTGACTATCATGCCCTTTCTCTGCACAACGGGCACAGACGGGTGGCCCGCGGCAGGCTGTTTTAGCGTGACCAAAACGTTGACATTGGTAACATCTCGGAGGGTTGGGGATATAAGGCCTAACAGCCAATTTCATGTAACCAGCTCTGACAGTTTCGGGTAGTTTAGGTTTATGAAACGTAAGAATTAAGTGTTTTGTAGGAAGGAGTTGTCCATCCCGTCGAATATTAATACGACGTACATGAGTTACTCCTTCAGACCGAAAATCCTCGGTAATTTTTTCCACCGTTTCATTAAATAATTCGCCACATGTTATCACGCCTTTACTGTTATTAAGAGAGGAATGCGCCTTAACAGAAACAGGTATAGTTGATAAGCTTTTAAGTTTAAGTATTTGATGGGACTGCTTCAGAGATTTTATCTCTACAAGCAAGTCACCTGAACGAAGCTTACGAATAGAATTTACTTCGCCAAGAGATCCAGAGATAGACTTTTCGACAAGAAAAGGAGATACTGTATGGAAAGTTTCGTTTTTTTCTGAGATACGGTGAATGACAAAAAATGAATCGTAAAGAATTTCAGATGATTTTGCTATGTTCATTCGTTGCCCACTGAAGGGAGTAAAGTTTTTTTTGCCCATATGACATTGGAGGCAATTCGGGTCCGGCGGCACCGCCCACCACGGAGCCCAACAAGGGATGGCAGCCACCGGCTCTGGGTTTCACCAGCCTCGGTACTTACCATAGTGCTGACCAGTACCTATACGCTCGGAGTTACCCCCGGGGACAGTGACCACCCTTAACGCCAAGCCCAAGGAGTAACCCCTTCGCTTGATCCCTAGCAGACTAGTAACTAAGGTTGCTAGCTACCGGCCGATTGATACACCGGGGACCACAGTGTACCGCCCGTCTAATGGGTTGCCACGCACGGCCAACACGTGGGGTTTTTGGCTGTCCATGAGAAGCAAGAAGCAAACAGAGCGGCGACAGCTTCTCATGGAGAGCTCCCTCGCCTGCCGTCGAGGGAAGAAAAAACAGCAGAAAGCAGAAGGCGCAGTGGAGAGTAAACATAAAGGGAGTAAAGATCCCTGGGAACCTCGGGATTGGGACACCCGTACTCACCTATAGTAGGTGAGCCCCTGAGGGGAACAGGTTTAATAGAATGCAATTTATTCTGTGTCTGCATATTCCATGTCTCTTGCCAGAGAGTAAAAATCCCATTGGTAATAGATTTCTTTATATCACTGTATGGTATTCTGTGATGTAAAAGAGAAGACGCAGTTTTTGCAGCCTGATCTGCCTGCTCATTGCCAGCAATTCCCATATGACTGGGAATCCAGCAAAATAAAATATTAAAACCTCTATTTTGAAGAGTTTTCAAAAGTCCCAAGATTTCTACTACAACTGGATGCCTATGAGGGTTCAATTGGGAGAGGATTACCAAAGAACTCATGCTATCGGTATATATAGCAAACTGTCTCTCGGGTGAGGATGATATATTCATCAGAGCTTGATAAAGTGCCACTAATTCGGCTGACAAAACTGAAAAGGATGTATTGAGACAGAAACTGTTTATTTCGGAATCAAAGACAATTCCGCAACCAACATGCTCGGTTGCCTTTGAACCGTCAGTGAAGACAGGCACAAAAGAAGGATACTGCCCGCGATGAGCACAAAAAATTTGCTGAAAAATCACTGGAGCAGTTGTATCTTTTATGAAACCGCTAAAAGGATTTAAAAAGGAAAAATTGTGAAAATCCCAAGGTGGAAAAGTTTGGAAATCAACAGTCTGGATTTCAGGAAACTGCAAATCCATATTTTGAAGTGTTCTTTTCACTCTCTCAGAAAAGGGAAGAACGCAGGAAGGACGAGCATCATAAATTCTGCGGAGAGTAGCAGGAAGAGTTGTATTTGCCACAGGATGTTGTGGAAGAGACAGCGTTCGAAAATGATATTGCATGGAGAGTTTTTTCCTTCGCAGCTCCAAAGGCAACTGATGACAAATGACATAAAGACTCTCCACTGGCGATGTCCGAAAAGCTCCTGAACAAATCCGCAGAGCAGAGTGATGCACGGTATCTAGTCGACGCAGAACAGTAGGTCTGGCTGAGCCATATACGAAACACCCGTAGTCAATCCGAGATAAAATGACAGCTTGGTATATACGAAGTAAAGAGGTACGATCGGCACCCCAGGAAGTGCGAGAAAGTACCTTGAGGATATTGAGTGATTTCTCACACTTCTTCCGAAGGTATAAAATATGCGGAAGGAAAGTGAGCTTCTTATCAAAATATACACCCAAAAAACGCACTTCGTCAACAACTGGAATTAAGCCATTACGTATATAGATTGACGGATCAGGGTGAAGGTTTCGTTTTCTGCAAAAATGCATACATTTACTCTTTTCAGCAGAAAGAGTGTGTCCATTTTTCTCGCACCACTTGTTCAATTTGTTAACTGCATTTTGCAGTTGAAGTTCAATTAAACGCATATCACTACCTTCACAAGAGATATGCAGATCGTCAACGTATAAATTTCCCTGCACAGATGGTGGTTGGTTGGTTGTTTAGGTTTTTTGGCGCAAAAGCCATATCTGGCCATGCTGCACCAATCAAATGGTAAGAAGCATTTCAAAGATATTTAAAGAGGTTATTCCGATTAAAATCTAGGCAAGGTTAAAAATTCCAATCGCAAGCCGATGGATTAAAACAGTATTTAAAAAAACATCTATGAAAAAAGCAAAAGTGCACAGATGGTGGTAAATGATTAAGTATGTCACTAAAATGGATGATAAAAAGCGTAACACTGAGGACGCTCCCTTGTGGAACACCCTCCTCTTGAATAAAATAATTGGAGTAAAAATTGCCGACACGAACTCGGAAAGTTCGAGAAGTTAGAAAATTTCGAATAAAAATTGGAAGATTTCCCCTAAAACCCAAGTTAAAGAGCTTCTGAAGAATTCCGTATCGCCATGTACGGTCATACGCCTTCTCTATGTCAAAGAAAATGGAGACAAGATGGTTTCTACGTACAAAAGCATTGCGGATGTAGGTTTCCAGTTGGACGATATTATCAATTGGGGAGCGCCCCTTACGGAAACCACTCTGCAAGAGCGGAATACATGTCATTTTCTCCAATTCAAAGATTAAACGGGCGTTGACCATACGTTCAAGTGTCTTGCAAAGAACACTCGTTAAAGCAATAGACCTGTAGTGCAGAGGATTTTCTGGATCCTTTCCCGGTTTCAGAACGGGAATCACAAAAGCCTCTTGCCACTGATATGGGTAAGTCTGTTCTTTCCAAATTCTATTAAACAGATACAGGAGACTGGAGAGCGATGATACACTCAAGTGGCGAAGCATACTATAGGTTATCCCATCTGTACCAGGACTAGTATCATGAGCTTGAGACAATGCCCTTCTTAATTCGGTCATCTGCAAATCGCAATTGTACGGACAAATTTTCCGAGCTTGGAAATCCAAAGTCATCTGTTCCGCGCGATTCTTAATTGCCATGAAATCAGGGCAATACGATTTGGCAGCGGAAACTTGTGCGAAAGTCTGTCCGAGAATATCAGCGACATCTAATGGAGAAGAATATGTTGTACTACCGGATTTTAGGATAGGAAATGAAAACTCCTGATAAACTCCATTTGCAGCTTTTACCTTACTCCATAGTTGTTTGCTTGGAGTGCGATATGTAATTGAGGAAATATATCTTATCCAGCACTCCCTCTGGCTACGTCGTCGAATACGACGAGCAACAGCTCTGGCTCGTTTAAATGCGACAAGGTTTTCCGTCGTCGGATACCTTCTGAAGACGTTCCATAATTTCTTCTGCTGTTTGCGACTGTCGTGACATGCTTTATTCCACCAAGGTCTTCGAAATTTTCGTGAACCTGGTGAACTTTTAGGAATGGATTTATTAGCGGCGTTAATCAAGACATCTATGATATTTTGCACCACTTCTGAAATGTCTGTCATGCTCACCATTGCTTGAGTAATGTCTGCCAATTTTGTATATACAGACCAGTCTGCTTGCTCAAAAAGGAAATGTTGTGGAGGACGAGTTTCACTATTTCTATCGACATGAGAAATAATTAAAGGGAAATGATCACTACCATAAAGATCATCTCCGACTTTAAATTTCAGCAATGGCAATAACTCAGGAGAGTAAATGGCCAGATCGATGCTATGGAATGTACGTGTTGGCTCGTGGAAGTATGTTTTTTCTCCGTTATTCAGTAGGCAGAGACAGTTATTGGCAAGAAATTGCTCAATCTGTCTCCCTCGAGTGTTCGTATTTTCTGAGCCCCAGAAGGTGCTATGTGCATTGAAATCGCCTATTAATAAATACGGTTTGGGAAGCTGGTCTACGATTTTGTTAAGTTCTTGCTGACTTATGACATCATGTGGTGGCAAGTAGATGCAGCAGACTGTAACCAGTGTTCGAGTATGAATTTGCACAGCCACAGCCTGCAGGGAAGTGTGTAATAGGAGAGGTGTACTCGGATACAGATTTGATGTTAGAATACAGACTCCTCCCGAACTACGAGATCCAGAGTCTGCATCTTTCCGAACACAATTATAGCCACGCAGTTTTAACGGTATATTTGGCTTCAAGAACGTTTCCTGGAAGCCAAAGCAAAAGGGATGAAATGTGTTGATAATTGACTTGATGTCTTGTAGTTTTGTTCTAAGACCACGACAATTCCAAGAAAGGAAGGTACCCATTAAGAGATAGGTTTTTCTAGAGAGTTTGTAGGAGCCCGTTGAAGAGTTGGAGAGATTTCGCAACTCATGTGCAAGTTTTCATCCTCATCTGACGGGTGGAGAGAAAGTCTATCGGGACTTTTGGGCATGCCACCAAAAATTGACGTAAAGTCTTTGTGGACTAAACCCTTCGTCGCAAGTTCCAAGGCGACGGATTTTTGTGAGGTTGCTTTTTTGAATTTTGATCGTATGTCTTTCTCAGAAAGGCCACGTTTCGCAAGTTTTAACGATAAAGAACTTCGGGATTTTGTTGCTGTTCTCTTATGTTTTGAAATTTCAGGTGTAATTATTGTAGATTGGCTTGATTCGGAGTCAGAAGATGAAAGAGGTTTTGGTTGTGATGGTGTGGTTTTAATCAAAGTAGAAGTTCTAGCAGCAGATGCATAACTAATATCCGAGATCGGTTTTGAATTTATGACTTTACGTCGTGCTTCTGGGTGAGATATTTGTTCTTTTATTTTGATTGTAATAATTTCTTTTTCTAGCCGCCAGCGTGAGCATAGTCGAGAATAGGCAGCATGATCTCCGTTGCAATTTATGCACTTTTCTGGTGCAGTGCATTGTTTGCTAACATGGCCCTTTTCAGCACAACGGGCGCAAGTGATCGTCCCGCGGCAGTTATTCTGTGAGTGGCCAAAACGCTGGCACTGAAAACATCGCAAGGGATTTGGGATGTACGGTCGAACTGGGAGCTTCATATATCCAGCATAAATGTATTCTGGTAATTTGGGAGAATGGAAGGTTAAGATGTGATGCTTTGTTTCAAAGGACTGTCCATCTCGCCGTATAGAGATGCGGCGGACATGCGTTACTCCTTGACTGCTTAATTCAGAGGTTATTTCTTCTAATGAAACATTCAACAATTCTCCGCAAGTAATTACACCTTTGGAGTGATTGAGCGTTTCATGGGCAAGGGTAGTAACAGGAATTGTACCTAAAGCTTTGATTTTTAGTATTTGCTGGGCTTGCTGTCGAGAATTAACCTCTACCAGCAATTCACCAGATCTAAGTTTCTTAATGGAGGAGACATCACCAACAGTTGCATTAATGGCCTTCTGAACTAGAAAAGGTGAGACAGTATGAAAGCTCTCGTTATTCTGAGAAAATCTTTTCACAATGAAAAAGGTGTCAAATGGTTTTTGGTTCGTAATTTGTAACTTATGTTGCCCACTGAAGGGACCCTTTTTGGAGCGACCCATGCAAAAGTGAAAAGAGGTTCGGACTCCAACGGCACCGCCCACCACCGAGCCCAACAAGGGAAGGCAGTAACTGGCTCTGGGCACTCCCAGCCTCAGCACTTACCTTGGTGCTAGCCGGAGTCTATACGCTCAGAGCCATCTCCAGGAACGTTGACCACCCTTAACGCCAAGCCCCAGAGGATGACCCTTTCGCTTGATCCCTAGCAGACTAACCAAACGATTAGGATACCGGCCGATTGATACACCGGGGACCACAGTGTACCACCCGTCTAATGGGTTGCCACGCACGGCCAACACGTGGGGTTTTTGGCTGTCCATGAGAAGCAAGAAGCAAACAGAGCGGCGACAGCTTCTCATGGAGAGCACCCTCGCTTACCGTCGAGGGAAAGAAACACAACAAAAGATACAATTAATTAATACATGCAAACCAAATCTTAATGAGGAAAGGAAAAAAACAGTCACTCAAAAAACAAAATGATCCCCAAAAAATGTAAATTTAGAAAAGTTGGAAAAAAAAATTAAAACTTGGAAATGCAAAAAAATGATCTGTAGTCTGGACGTGAAGAAATTGAAACTAAAAGGGAAAAGATCGCTAAGGTATCCCGGGGTACTTGATGTCGGGAAGTTTAGACCGAATGCCGCGACAATTCCAAGAGAAGAAAGTACCCATTAAGTGACTGGTTTAGAGGATAAATGAGAAGATACAATTGTTGGAGTTGCCAGGTCTTCGCAACTCATTTCAAGCTCAGATTCATCCTCAGATGGATGTAATTTTATATCTGGGTTATTCAGCTTTCCACCAAAGATGGACGTTAGGTCCTTGTGGACTTTACCTTGTGTAGCTAGTCCCAAGGCTACGGAATTTTTTGATGTCGATTTCTTTAACTTTATTGGTAGGTCGTTCTGCTTAAGCCCGCGTTTTGCAAGCTTTAGTTTCATTGATTTGCTAGATTTGACTTTATGTTTATTTGTTTCCGGTTTGCAAGTTTCAGGAGCACTTACTATTGATTTTTCTGTGTCAGAGTCGGATGTTTTCTCAGGTGGATTGGTTTGAGGCTTACTTTTGATACAGTTTGGACATGAGCAATTCGCACAAAATGTTTTTTGGACGGCAGATGCATAGCTTAAGCCTGGCGTTGGAGTTTCAGCTAAGACCTTTCGTCTAGCTTCAGGATAAGATATGCTTTCCTTTATTTTCAGTGTTATGATTTGCTTCTCGAGAGTCCATCGTTTGCATGCCCGTGAAAAAGATGAATGTGCGCCATCGCAGTTCACACACTTTTCTTGTGCGGTACACTGCTGGCTGTCATGACCTTTCTCAGCGCAGCGGGCGCATGTGATAGTCCCGCGGCAATTTACCTTTGAGTGGCCGAAACGCTGACACTGGAAACATCTTAAGGGGTTTGGAATGTATTGCCTCACTGGAAGTTACATATACCCCGCATAGATATATTCTGGTAGTTTAGGAGAATGGAACGTTAGTATAAGATGCTTAGTATCAAGGAGTTGTCCATCCCGCCGAATAGTTATGCGGCGTACATGTGTCACTCCTTGTCCTTGTAATTCCTTCAATATTTCTTCAAGCGGCACATTAAATAATTCGCCGCAAGTGATCACGCCCTTTGAATAATTCAATGCTACATGTGGTTGGACAGAAACAGGTATTGTGGCCAGCGCTTTTAACTTTAAAATTTGGTGCGATTGCTTCTTAGTATTAACCTGCACCAGCAAATCCCCTGAACGCATTTTGCGAATTGAGGGGACCTCGCCAACTGTTGCAGAGATAGCCTTATGAACAAGGAAAGGAGAAACTGAGTTGAAAGATTCATTATTATCTGATATTCTTTTAATTACAAAAAAGGAGTCAAATATTATAAGATTTTGGGAAAGTTTCATTGTTCGTTGTTGCCCACTGAAGGGAGCCTTTTTAGGAGGAGCCATACGATATTAAAGAAGATTCGGGCCCGACGGCACCGCCCACCACGGAGCCCAACAAGGGAAGGCAGCCACCGGCTCTGGCCATTTCCAGCCTCGGTACTTACCCTAGTGCTAGCCGGAACCTATACGCTCGGAGTTATCCCCGGGGAAAGTGACCACCCTTAACGCCAAGCCCAAGGAGTAACCCCTTCGCTTGATCCCAAGCAGACTAGCCACTAAGGTGACCAGCTACCAGCCGATTGATGCACAGGGGACCACAGTGCACCACCCGTCTCTCTAATGGGTCGCCACGCACGGCCAACACGTGGGGTTTTGGCTGTCCATGAGAAGCAAGAAGCAAACAGAGCGGCGACAGCTTCTCATGGAGAGCTCCCTCGCTTGCCGTCGAGGGAAGGAAAGACACAGCAGAAAGCAGAAGGCGTAGAGGAGAGCGAACTTTAAGGGAGTAAAGATCCCTGGGTACCTCGGGATTGGGACACTCGTACTCACCTATAGTAGGTGAGCCCCTGAGGGGAGGGAAGTCCTCAAAGATTACTCTCTAAGTGACCATAAATACATCAAAATTCATATCTCCTCTCAACGCAAAGATTCGAGCAACTACCGTTTTAAAACAGCATACGGTGGTCACAGTAAAATGATTCAGCAACTCAGCACAAAAATCCCAGAGCTTCTCAGCTCAATAGCCTCCTCTGAGAATCATGAAGATCTCTCGGCAGCCACATTTAATTTACAACTTGAAATCCTTAAGGCATGAAAAACAACTTACAAGGTAAAAAATATCAAGACTAAACATATCATTCAACTGGTGGACACAGGAGTTCGAAATTAAGAAAAAGGAACTCAGGGCATTAAGAAGAAGAGTACAACACTCCCAAGCAACATTTAAAAAAAATAGAATCAAAGAAAAGAATTTGAAAATGCCACCAAAAAAAAGCGGTCCTCCTTCCATAACTCGCCACCGATTAACAAACCCATACGGTATGCCATATAAAGCATGCATCAAAAACGCCCACCCACCTTCAGAACTCTTCATGCTCTTGGGGAACTCCAACGTAGGGGAAGCTAACATATTCGCCCAAGAAATCCTCAAGGCTCTTTACCCTCCAGCCCAAGATACTGCACTTCCCGAAATCCCAAACAGTCCTTTCATTCCAGAACCACCATTTTCAAAAAATGAAATGAAACAAGTCCGCCTAAAAAAGTACCAGGTTTTGACTCCATAGACAATATAATATTGAAAGAAATTAACAAGAACCTCCCGGATATTCTCCACACCCTCTTCAATAAGTGCCTTCAACTGCAATGTTTCCCTACTCCACTCAAAAAAGGAATAATAATACTGTTTCACAAGAAGGGTAAGAACAAAACAGACATCAGTTCTTATCGCCCCATCTTTCTTCTTCCCACCATTGGCAAAACCCTTCAGAAACTCCTCTTGCAGAGACTTAACCATCACCTCAGAGTAAATGATTTGCTCCATCCAAACCAATTTGGTTTTAGGGACGGAAAATCCACAGACCACGCAATACAGCAATTAACAGAAAAAATTCATAATTTCAAATAGCAAAACGAACACATCTTGGTAATTTCTTTAGACGTCCAAAGAGCTTTCACAATTCTCTTCCATCTGCAATAGCCTCGATAAACTTCAATTCAATTCAAAAACTACAGAAACACTTAAAGATGTCCTAGAAAATAGAGAAGTCCTTCTTCAAACACCTCAAGGCAATGCCGCCTGTTCACAGCAGAAAGGCTGCGCGCAAGGATCCTGTTCTGGACCAGTGTTTTGGAATCTTTGGAATCAGTGTTTGAAAATTCTTTCTGAAAAATGGCCACCTAACATTCACCTGCAGGCATTTGCAGACGACTTTGTTTTTGTAATAGCCGAATCAACAAGAGCAAAATTGAAATCAGCCGCCAAGGATGCTCTCTCAATCTTCAAGTGCTGGACTGACAAGCATCACCTTCAAATCTCCGTAGAAAAATCATGTAATATCTTGATAAGCAAATTAGTCAACAGGCCAACAAATAAATGGAATAACGTAACTATAAAAAGGCAACAATCTTTAAAATATTTTGGTGTTACCATCAACAATAAGCTTAACTGGATTCCTCACCGCCTTCACACCAAAACGAAGGCGCCTCTCTTATACCGAAATCTCAGCAGAATTGCTGGCTCCACATGGGGTCTGAAATAAGAATGCAGGCGTCATCTCCACTTCTCCGTTGCCGAGAGAATGATCCTACATGGAGCATCAGCTTGGGCCTATCCTCTCGCATCCCGACAATAAAGAATCCTAATCTCAATACAGAGAAATTTCTCCTGAGTATTTCTGGAGCATTCCGAACAACATCCACGGCAGCACTACAAGTTATCGAAGGAATTCTTCCACTTCACATCAAAGCGCAAGCAGAAGCAACCTATATAAGAGTAAGTCGTCTTCAATTACCTAGCCATTTTCAGAATATAACATACCATCCTGAGAACTTCGAAATGAAATGCTCTCACACAAAAATCTTCCCCTCAGACTTTCTTCTTGAGGACAGAATTTCCCTCAAACAAGAATTCCAACCTACAAACAAGACGGATATTTTTAGAGATGGGTCCAAAATAGAGGGAAAAACCGGCTTTGCCTACTTCGTATTCCAGAACGAAAAAATTACTCATCAGTGGTTCGGCAAACTGATCGAAAAGAATTCTGTCTTTCAGGTAGAGCTGCTGGCCATTAAGGACGCTTGTAAATGGGCTAGCAAATACGATCATAACGCTAATATATGGAGTGATAGCTAGTCCAGGTTAAAAGTGATCAGCTCATTTTTCACCTCAAGCCCAATTGTTCAGGAAATTCAAGCCATTCTGCTCCCCAACCTTCTATTAAGTTAGGATGGGTTAAAGCACACGTGGACCACAACGGAAGCGAGGTTGCAGATTCCCTAGCCAAACAGGCCATTTCTGCAGGTATGCCCATTCAATACCCAGCTCCTAAAAGCCATCTGAAAAGCATTTTAAATGAATTGAGCCTACAGCGATGGCAAGAATGGGACAATGGCTCAACTGGCAGAAACATCCATCAAATCATCTCGAAAGTGTCCTTGAACCCACCATCTTGGAATAGGCTTGACATTATCTTTGCAACTGGCCATGGCCCTTTTCATCCGCTTTTCAAGAGATTCAATATGAAAGGATCGGATCAATGTGGTTGCGGCGAAGTAGGCAATCCCCTTCATTATGCCACTAGCTGATATCTGGTGGACCAACGTTAAGAGAAACAAGATGTCCAAGGTTAAAATTAGAAATCTTCTGTGGTTAATACAAGAGAACGAGGAATAGATTTCTCCAGAACCAATCCCAGTATAAATTTTCGTTTCATTTCTCAACCAAGCTCTTCTCCAGAATATATTAACTTCAATACATTTCATCTACTCATACTCCCCACCGAACACCTCCTTCATCATTTTAATATTGTATATAGTTACTTTTTATGTGTATTGAGGATATTTTATGTCTTATGTGTATATTGACATATGTATTTTTTTTATCTTAATAAATACTCCTATGTATATCCTTTCAACCGACAGGGAATCCTGGAGATTCCAAGTTCGGGGATATTCTGTGGCGAAAGAAAGTCAAGTGCATAATTCCGTGCATAAGACTATTCTCAAAGTTTCTGAAAAATTTTCATGCGCATCTAGCTTTAGAATTTGTTAATGTTTAGATAAAATGAAAGTGCTTTTCCTCTAAATTAAGTTTTTTTTTAAATCAAAATAACGGCTTTCGACTGAAATATTTCGGAATGAATACTTAACAAATTTTAGCATAAGTACTTTTCTTATTACAGCCTTTTCATAAAATAAAAAACGCAGGAAAAATTTGCCAATGCAATTTAATGTTAAAGCGAATAATCAAATACAGAATAAAATCAATTTGTTTTGAAAAAGAAAATATTTTTATTTGATTTATTTTAATCATAACCTATTCCAAATATCACAAGAATATTTGTCATACGATGAGAAGAAATATGACCTTCATTACAAAATTCATTTTTTTCCTGTAAAATTCCGAGGATTTATTAGTTTACATATTCCTTGCACATAGCGGATATTGTTCTCGAATATATTTTCGTTGCTCGTTGCTTAGAGTTGCCAGTTATTTGGAATTAATAAAATTAAAAAAAAAAATTAGTTCAAATTTAAATACTGCACTTCACGCGGTGATTTTCTTAGAAATATACTTTGTTTCGATTGTTTATTTCAGTGAACAGTCTGTTATAAACAATGAATAAATCTAACAAACCGGAAATGAAATTTGTCATCTTTTATGCATTCATGTAACATTTTAATCTTCATCCACTAGTGGTCAAATTAACATTTCAAACAAATTCATTTTAAATAACTGTAAAACGAATTTTTTCTGTAGTTGATTCAGTTCAGACTATTTCCATCAATAACGAATAAATATTCATAATAGAGTCGAGTTTCTAAGAAAAATAGACCAATTTCTTTTGATGGAAAACATAACTGAACAGTGAAATGTTCAAGTATCAAATATGCTATGGTCAATGTTGTTAATAATAATTAATCGGAATATATATATAATATATGAAATATTTGATAAAAATGAAAAACTCTTGATATCCTGAAATGTTACAATTTCTGCAATTTTTTTTCAAAAATTCAGATCTTTAGTTACAACTCATAAATTAAAAAAAAAATTATTGAAAAAATATTTTTAAATCTCATAGAAAAAAATTAAATCTCTTAGAAAAGTTAAAATAAATTTAATTTTCCACAACTCCGAGTAAATAGAAAACTTTAAAATATGTTTAAGTAGTTTTTTTTGGGAAATATGATTATAGAATTTGAGTTCACAATTTCTTGGCTGAAAAGGAAGTTTTATAAGTATCCCATCAGTAACTATTTGTTGTATTCATTGCAAAAAAAAATTCTTTTCTCAAAGGTTCTTTTTTTTAAAATAATGTTAGAATGCCATAGGTAGGCATCAAATGCAATTATATACCATTATATATTTTTAAAGCCATTGATAAAAATTTCATTGTTTCTCAAAAGCCTTTATCTTCAGGTATTAAGTTTTTAAATCATGGAAATTAATCAGAAAAGGTAATATGAATGTTCTTTAAATTAGAGTAAATCGTTTGCCAATTGAAGTTCTCCCATAGAATGCTTATAAAATGAATTTAATCAAAAGGTTGTTTATCATAATACTGTAAACTTTGAAGACTTTGAAATTAATATATGCAACCTTCTTACTTGTACTTGCTGCTGCCCCAAATTGAGATTTGACTGCGCTGCCTTGAATTCTGCTGAAAATGTGTCTGCTGAAGTAATTTTTGGCGCATTTGTTTGCTGCCAGGCTGCTTTGACTACTGGCTAAGCTCCTGCCCGACTATTGAGAAGCGACTTGAATCTCTTGCCAGACTATTGTGGAGGGACTGCCTCTGACTCGGGTGACAAAAGAAAAGCGACTGACCGCTGCCTCTGGCGACAAAAGAAAAGGGACAGACCGCCTGCCTCTGGCGACAAAAGAAAAGGGACAGACCGCCTGCTTCTGGCGACAAAACAAAAGGGATCGACTGCCTGACTCTGACTCTGGCGATAAAAGGAAAGGGATCGACTGCCTGCCTCAGACTCTGGCGACACGTTGTTGTTTTTTCGGCTAGAATTAGATGCATGTGATTGTTTGGGCAACAATAGAAATGAATATGAGATTAACAAGGAAAACAATTGACAGTAGGAACAAAACCGACGATTTTTTTATAATCCCCAATACAGTAACATGCTTTTTTTTTCTTTTTTTTAGATATGGAAAAATAGTCTTTATTTCCGCAGGGGTCCTTCGTGCAATCTTCACAATGATAAAAGTGGTAATGAGTTATGATTTGTGGATTGACTTTTTTTACGATATCTTCCATTCGACTTCTCCAGAAGATTTCCATTTGAAAATAGAAAGAAATTTGGGATCCTGATATCGAATCATTTGCTTTGCCAACCTGGCAGCTTAAAACTAAGAAACGATAGTACTTGAACAAGGAACACAAAGCGAAGCTATTTTCTTTGCTATTGTTAATGCTTAGCAGATCAATTTGCTATAAACGATTTTGCTTAGGAAACTATACAAATATAAAGCTCAGCAAAAGGATGTGTTCTTTTCTTATGTTTTCTTAGCGAGAAGAGTAACCAGAGAACTATAAATTGTAAAAGCAGGACTATGGATTTATTTTGTAATACCCACTAGTTATTCTCTTCTATATTTAATTTCACATATCAAGACTAATTAATGTTTTAAAAGGTCATCGAGATTTCAGGAATCCAGAAGATAACCAAGAAGTTTTAAAGTAAAGTCTCTTTCGTGTATAATGCCCACTGCAATAATTGTTTTATTTTTTTTCAGCAATCGATCCATGTTAATATCCTCATAAAAAGTTGTTTTTTAGAGAATAATGATGATGAAAGCGAGATGAACAGGGGAAAAATATGAAAAGTTGACACGAATGAAGTTTATGCTAAGCTCATAGTGATAAAAGCAGCAATCACGTCCGAGCAATGAATACAAATTCGAGATTATATTTATTACTTGATCAATGAATTCTTACTTGATCCGTTTGAAGAATAAAAAATAAATCAAGGATCTTTAAAAGCAGCCCCAATGCAAAGCTAAAGTTTGTTTTTACCTTTTGTTTGGCTCACTACAGCCCCAAGTACAGTTCTTGCGACGAATGAAACACACACAATCGGGCAAACAAATCTGGTGGTGGTTTCGTTTACTATTTGTAATACCACAACAGCCATTTTTTCGATTATCTTTCAAAAATTCAGTCAAGTCAATGTTCCAAATAGTAATTCAGTGCTCTAAGCAAACAGAGAAGGAAAACGATTATCATGAATTAGTGAAGAATGGACACAAGTTTTTATTTCTGCACGTGCCTCTCGTCCACTGGAGCAAATATTTTCTCAATTTTTTTTTTCGAAAATAAAGTAATGTTGAAGCTTCTGAAAGAAAATCATTAATCAAGTCCCAATGACACTTGAAAATGAGATGAACCGTAAACAAGACCAGATAAACAGTAAGCTGAACACAGTTGTTTCTCTTGATAGTGAAAAACTTTACTCGGTTCACTCATTTGCTGCAAGATTTCGCTTTGGAAACCGAGCAAAAATGTTGGTCCATGTTCTCGACTCCCTGATGGAGGGAAAATAATAACCGAAGATCTCTGAACACTGCTTGTAAACCGAAGACAAATATTTATGTAATACCCGTTATATAATTTATCCGTGATTGTCTATCTAAAATTGAGATTGATTAACGTCCATGAGAGAAAATCTGAGCTTCAAGCTGCTAAATTGGAAAGAAAACTATCAAAAATCCAGAAATGAAGAAAAGAAACTTTTTCTTCGTGTGTCATGACCACAGCAATAATGATTTTTGTTTATTTATTTTTTTGGAAAACTTATTTAGCTTAATGCTCTTGGAAGTAAGTTATTATTCAGTTAGCAATAAAGTTGAAGATAAAATGGGGGAAGAAAACCCAGATGATCAATGGACACGATACCATTTTTTTTTAATGCCTGCTATAATATATAGTATGTTCAGAATTTTCTTTTAGGCAAGGAACAAATACATACCATATCCCTGCAAAGAGATCGTCTTGTAATATTCATAGCGACAAAAGCGACAAAGACCAAAAAATATTTACAGGTATTTTTTTTTTGGGGGGGGGGTGAGGATATCCGGTTTTTGAACTATCTCCAAGATACGCAAATCGTTCCAATTTTTTGCTCTTTTCAAAGAATTTTGTTCATTGCATTCCTATGGTGAAAAAGAAAGAAATGAAAGATCTTCGAACTACAGATTGAAAACGGAACTGGATTTTTTTTTTCCAGCACAGAATTTTTTCCCCCAAAATTTCCTTTCACGAATTGTGATAAATAAGTCTTTTAGACAGATAATAAAACAATCGAAAAGCAAAAGACGATAGGCATTTTTTTCAGCTAAATGCGAAATGCCCACTGCAGTAAACAATTTTTCAAATATTTTTTCTCAATTTGAATAAAATGAATGCTTTTTGTATTAGATATTATTTGAGTCACAATTATTATGAAAGTAATATGAACAGATAACAAAATTAATAGGCAGAAGAAAAAAAATAGATTTTTAATAAAATCCGCTTGTTTTACCTTTTTTTATGATTTTCTTTCGGAAACTGTTCTAAATTTATACCTCTGATAAGAAACCCTTATTTCTGCCGTCCTCGTTTTGGAAATGAAATTAACCAAGCAACTATAAATTCGAAACAAAGTTAATTTTTTAATTATCCATCAATTATTTTACTGCATCATTTCATGTCATACATTCAGACTAATTAATGTTCAGACTCAAACATAAACAATGCCACAGCACGCTAAATGGAAAAAATTACGACAAAGAAAATATGACGAAAAATTGTGTACTTGTGATGCTACAACAATAATTATTTAGTCAAAAACAATTTTATACCGGCAGTCAGTTCAATTCAATTCAATTCTTGTGGCAGTAACTTTTTATTTAGGCCTCTATGACGGTGAAAATGAAGTGAATAGTGAATACAGAGAAGCTATAGGCAAATATGCGAATTTTATAAAGCCCAAAACAGCAATTTGTCAAAGGTTTTTCTTTAAGACATGGAGAAAGAGTAAAAATGTTTACCTTAAGGGGACCTTTGTACCGTCTTCACATGAAGAAAACTTGCATTTAAGTCCCACAATGTGTTCACGTTTGCTTTTTATTCCCATCTGTCGTCTCTGCTTTCCAAATTTCCTTCAATATTTTCTTTCGAAAATGAGTCCAACTTTTAGTTACTTGCCAGGAATACTTGTTCAAGCACTTCGAAGGTTGAAAAGGAACCAGTCATCTTTGAACAGTGGACTCGGTGCCAAGCTAGTGTATATCTTATTTGCTGGAATACTCATTAAAAACCTCTTAAGAAATCAAATTATTGTAATTTCAGCAATCGAGACAAATTTTCGAGATATACAATAGTCTGAGTGGCATTTATAGAGAGACAGACAAGAATCTAAATGGGTACCAGAGTACTTTTTTCTTATTACACCAAGGAATCCTTCGTGGTTAAAACGGCACCGAAATTCAAACAATGTATATGCACTTATTTTTATTTATTTTGTAATATATTCATTTCGACTTTTCCAATATATTCCTGTCTTGAAATGGATCTCGATTTGTGATTCGTGTGTATAATTATTATTTCTATACCCCATATGATGAAAGAGAAGAGAGTCGAAGAGCTTTTAGATATGGACATAAAGAGTGTTTCCTTTTCTCTATGAATGTTCGTAACAGTATTGTCGCCCGAAAGCAGCCAATACGAATCAGAGCAAAACTCAAAAAGGAATCAATTCCCCACTACATCAGAAAGATAAAAATGAATCCAAATTTCTATGAAATTCATTCAAAACTAAGATAAATGTTTTTTATTTTCTAAATATTTCTATTTCTATCTATTTTTATTAATGTTATATAATTTCACTGTAGATTTTGTTTAGGAAACTGACAAAATGTAGAGTTTAACACAAAGTATTATTCACTGCCTACTTTCAAAGGCGAAAAGCGGGGCAGGGATCAACAATATACAAAAGCTCTGTGGTTTTTTTTATACCCATCATTTATTCTTTGTAATATTTTTTTCATAAATCGACACTAGTTTGTGCTCATGAAAAGGAATTCAACTTCCTAGTGACCTGAAGGGTAATAAGACAGTCCAGAATTTGTGAATATGTGGCAGAAGCCGTGTTTCGTGTATCAACCTCGCAATGCCATAATAAATTTCTTCAGGATCGCTTTTAAAAAAATGGACATGTTTATTCTCCTACTTGCAAATTATAATTTAGAAAACCATGACGGAGAGGATCAGAGGAAAAAAGAAAAGCCAAAACTAATAAAAGTGGGCAAAAAAAATGAGAGGTTTTTACTTTCTTTATGTAATGCCTATTATGCTATTTTCTTCTAAATTTTCGTTCATTTGCAGAGAACCAAATTTTAACAAAATTATCCCTAAAACTTGAAAGTAGAAACATAATAAAAAAATAACCTGAATACTGAATTCACGATGTCCACTGCATCAGATCATCAAGATATTTCATTACGGAAATATCAAAAGAAGGATTCGACTGAAAATTATATTCAGGCTGACACTCAAACAAAGGAGCCAAATAAGGAAGAACGATGTTAAGAAAACGATATGTTTTTTTTTTACCAGTCCCATTAGATTTAAATATCTATAACTTTCAAATACGCAAATGAATAATGAAACAGGTTTCTTGCAGACGAATTACAAGATTTCTCCCTCATAACAATAGAGATTCACGAAAAAAGGATTCACGAATGCCAGTTCTGAAACAGCTGTAAAATTTATACCAGCTTTACTTTCCGATACAGGAAAATCTTGATTTTTTTAAATCATATTATGAGTATTTACACTATATTAATTCTCATACAAAGTATATTCATGTTGCCTTCACTGTGTGGGGAAATTTCAATTTTGAGTTAAAAGTTACTGATATCTTTGAGAAATTAATGCATATTTACTATGTCTGAATTTATTTGCCGTAATAGGCCTTCACATATTTTCTAAACACTTTCATTTCTCATCAAGTAGCATTCATCACCTTAATATTTACGATCGGAGAAGATGCAAAATGTTTCACAATTCTATTTCATTCAACGCAGCGACATGACCAACACATAAAATCATCATTTAATAAAAACTCCGAATCCATCCTTCAAAAACGAAGTAACATTAATTATCCTAGAGAAATCCAGCATCTTTTCAATGGATAATGTTTATTTTTTTCACTTGCTTTTTACAGTAAATAGATAGTCTTGTGTTGAATACAGTATAAGAGCCTTTTTATTTTAAACAATAGCCTTCTTTATCTAAAGATAAAATATAGATTTTTGAAAGATTCGCAGAAGATACTTCTTGCGCCAAAACATGCAAATGCGAAACCAGCATTAGTAAACTAATGTGGTCTCTTTGAAATCACAAGAGATATGTCATTCAATAATGACATCAACCATACGTATTATGAAGATTACATCTAGGAGGAAATATTGATTATGTAAACCAAAATTTCCCGAAAAGAAATGTTTCAAGAAAATTGCATTCTTTCCTTCAGAATAATGAAAATACATTTCAAAACACAAAGTACACCATTCGCTGAAATAAACAATATCACCAATCTCATGATTAAGCCAAATAATCAAGCTCTTTTCCAAGAACTGCATAGTTACCGAATTTCTTGAAGTTTTTGCCGACATTTCTTGTTGATACTGAGATTCAGCCCCAGTTTGTAAACCAAACATATATTTTGTATTATCGAATTTGTATATTATATTCGGTACTGTATATTTTGTATTGCATAATATATCCTCAGTTTTGTATACTAACCGGATTTCGCGGTAGCGAAAACCAGTAATGTTCACCAATTTTTCCATTTAACTTCCACTATAAAAATAAAAACAGATTCAAGCTTTCAATTCCAAATGGGTGCCAAATTTATCCAAGGTAGACAACGAAGGAAGTTCGTAAATCATCATGGACCGATCTCTCCAGACAAAATTAATTCGCCACTTCTTGTTTGATTCTATAGCAGAAAGGATTAAGAAAAACTTCGGGAGGACAATCGAAATCCGCCAAATTAGCATATCAGTAAAAAACCTATTCGTCAATAGACACCAAATTTCTTCACTGCATTAACGCAATACCAGAAAATAATGAAAATGCATTAATTGTTTGTTTGTTTATTGTTTAATGGCGCAAGAACCAAGAAAATGCATTAAAGAATTTTTGTAATGAAATCTGGTTTATTATAGGGAAATTATTTTCACAACAGCACAGCAGTAGAACATCAATCCAAATATTTTTTAAAAATAATTTTCATTTTTCATTCTTTAAATTCAATTAATTATTGAATTTCTTTCTCAGTTTTCAGATGAAACATTAAAGTCCAACAAAATGTCATCTGAAACTCAGAAAATTACAATCTTTTTAGCATATATAATTTTTATTCAACAATCTGCATTGAAAAGCAATATTTAAAAAATATATAACGAACCCGTGCAATTAAATAATTATAATATAGAATGATAGATATTCTCCAATCCGGCCAAAACCAGCGACTAATTTTATCAACATTTCCAAACCGACAGCATATCAGTTTTCTAAGAAATACATTTTTTCCTCTGTTTCTTGTGTATTTGTGGTGTTAAAATCCCAGATATTAAGAATGTTGTGTCAGAGATTTGTTCATACATAATTTTGATTGTTTATTACTTTTCCAGCGACACATTACGACATGTCTTCCTATTCATGTTAGTTGGATCAACGAATGTATGCAAAATCAAATTGAATATACATTTCATGATTCCATGATGTCTATCAGAGTTAGGGTTTCATTGAAACAACCGTATTGAAAAAATCTTATGTACTGTGTTTCAGAGGACACATATTTCGTCTGAACTAGATCAAGAATTCTGGGCATATTTAATGGTTGAATGCACGATCTCTGTTCTAGGGTCATTTATTTGATCATCAAAAACAATGTCCAGTCTATCTAGATCAAGAATCTAGATCAAGAATTTTTTAAAGAAACTCGATTATCTCATATGAAGAGATTATTTAAATAAGTTTATCAGTGAGTTCATCCCTTCCATGTCAAATAACAAAATTGTCTTCCGTTCTTAATTTTTAAAACTTGAATAATATTTTAAAATAATCAAACCTTCACTCAAGCTGAATTTTGCATACACATTCCACAAAACTTTAATTTTAAAGAAATTCATATTAAATTGAAATCGTTTAAAAGAAATTTTAACTTAATATTGATGAAATTTCTTAATATAGAAAAAAACGACTTGAAAAAACATAATGGCGTAGGGGAGAGTAAACGTAAAATGAGTAAAGATCACAGGGGTACCTCGGGATTGGGACACCCGTACTCACCTATAGTAGGCGAGCCCCTGAGAGGGAATTAAAGTGCATAACAATCCCAGAAAAATATTTAAATTTTTAAACCAAAAAAAAAAAAGAATTTTTCTTAGAATTTGCTTTACTGCTTATTTTTATATTTTTCACTTGTTTTCTTTACAGTGAAGAGTTTTGAAAGATATTTTGAATAAAAATTGCATTTTAAATCTTGCATTAGAAATAATTATAAATCTTATAAAAAAATCTCTCAAATATTTATAAAAATTTAAGACACATTTTTAAAATTTTTCAAATATGCATTTATTCTGTATCATTTTACTCTTCTTACAACAGCGGAATCAAGCGGGCAATTATTAACTAAAAGAATGAGCAAGTTTGAAGAGCAAAATATTAAAGCAAAGCTGTCAAGTTAAGCGTTTTTAATGTAAAATGAGTCATTTATCAAATTGGAAACACAAAATGACAAGATTTTGCATTAATGCACTCATATTTCAAAATTAGCAGCGTATTTTTTTAGCATGTTATTGTTCTATTTAATTTTAAATATTCTATTTCGTAAAGTCAGATTTAATAAAGGAGCATTTCAATTGACTTTCAGCCAATTTCAATGACCATCATTTCTCAAAATATACATTTCAAATTAAAGGATGAAACAAACAGAAAGCAAGAAGCATTCTACTCAGAAGTATTTAACCATATTTTGAAGAAAGTCCCCATAACAGACTTATTATTCCTATCGCCTTGACAGTGAGGAAGAAATGTTCAAGAAACTTTGAGCAGCAAACCAAATCAAAGCAAACTGAAGCGTGTTTTTTTTTATTATGTTGTAGTAGTAAATATCCAATACACAAATTTGTTACAACATTCCGCTACAGGTACTCAATAAATCATATGTGATCAAAGGGGTATATTTAGCAGAGCCAGATATCTGTATATCCTGTTCTTATGACGAAATGATATGGCAAAAATATATTGCCAAGTTTTTTTTTTCTTTTTTGTACAAATACAGGTTTTTTTTAATATTCAAAACTAAGTTTTTTTTTTTCTTTTGCAAAACAAAATACAATCCCCTCTTTTTTTGCCTAGAATTTTTTTCAGCTGAAGAAAAAGTATCCCGGACTAGGAATAAGGAGGCTCCCCACGAACTCCATATTTACCAAGTTATTGTTGCATTTAATGCAATTCTTGTATTTCCGTATAAGGCTGTAACAAGTAGGTAAGTATTCTATACAGAAGTTCTAACCATATTTCGAAGAAAGAGTATAAAGATAACTATATCAGATTCATCAGATCTATCGTCCCGATAGAGAGCAAAAGAACCAGGAAATTTAAAGAGCACATGGAATATTTTTAAGCGTGATTTTTTTGTTGTTATTATTGTTGTTTCTGATCATGTTCGCAAAACAAATTTGTTGCAATATGATGGTTGGTTGGTTTGTGTGGTTTATTGGCGCAAAAGCCCCATTTGGCCATACTGCGCCAATCAGATGGTAAAATTATAAAAGGATATTTAAAACACTCATTTGTTAAATTAGTATAAGTGTGAAAAGATAAAATTGAATAATGCAAAAAGTGATATTAGCATCTGAACATTTAAAAACATGGTTCATGAAAATTTGAAACTATGAAGAACGAACAAGAACACACACAAAAAAAATGTTCAACACAAAATAGAATTATAGAAAATTATATGCAAGTAAAAATGCCAATAGCTCTTAAGAATTTAAAAATATTTGGGTGGTACTTTTCACCCACCAAGTCTTGTAATGTTGAAGACGAGTTAAAAAAACAAGCAAGATAAGAATTGAAAACAGGACATTCAATTAAGATATGGTGAACAGTAAAATCAACTTGGCAGCTGTTGCACATAGGCGCATTTTCCCCGAATATGAGATGTTTATGGGTGAAGCGCGTATGCCCTATACGGAGACGAGTTAATTTAACATCCATCTGCCGTATAGGATGAACAGGCCAAGAAACAACGTCCGTTTTTATAAGATGTAATTTATTGTGGATCTGTAGATCCCATGACTTTTGCCAGTTAAAACAGATGTGGTGATAGATGGATCTTTTAATGTCGCTAAAGGGAATTACCATGCTTAAAAAAGTCGTTGCAGATTTAGCGGCCAAGTCCACCTTCTCATTCCCCAAGATGCCGACATGACTCGGTACCCAACAGAAAATAATATTTAACCCATCATTTTTTAAAAGTCGCAAGGTAAATAAAATTTTAATAGCAATCGGATGCATCCGATTGTGGTAATGCGATAGTGTATCCAGAGCACTCATGCTGTCGGTGTAAATAATAAATTTACGCTGAGTAGAAGTTGAAATTTTCTGAAGAGCACAGAAAATTGCCAATAACTCAGCAGTAAAAACTGAGCAGCAACTGTGAAGACGGTGGCTCAGTGTTGCAGATGTAACAACAATTCCACAACCAACATATCCATCGGATTTCGAACCATCCGTAAAGATAGGCACAAAAGAAGAATACCGATAGCGATGATATAAAAAGAGCTGTTGGAAAACAAAAGGTGCAGTTAATGATTTGTCAAAACCCATGAAAGGATTCAAGAACGAAAACTGTGGGATATCCCAAGGGGGGAAAGTAAAAAAGTCAACAGCCTTAACACGAACAGTATTAAGATCCGAGTCATGCAGGAGCAATCTGGCTCTCTCACAAAATGGAAGAACGTGAGAGGGGCGGGCATTATAAAGTCGACGAAGACCGACTGGCAAGGAAATATCGCTTAATGTATGTTTGGGAACAGATTTTGTACGGAAATAAAATAAGGCAGACATTTTCTTTCGTCTTAAGCAAAGTGGTAGTTGGTGACATATAACATATAGGCTTTCAACTGGAGATGTACGAAACGCACCAGAGCAAATGCGTAATGCAGAATGATGGACAGTATCCAGTCGCCGCAAAACAGATGAGCGGGCGGAACCATACAACATACACCCATAATCTATCCGGGAGAGAATTATTGCCTGGTAAATACGGAGAAGGGAGGTTCGATCGGCACCCCAAGATGTTTTTGAGAGAACTTTTAGAATATTTAATGATTTCTCACACTTCTTCCGAAAATATATATGCGGAAGGAAGGTGAGTTTCCGATCGAGAATCACTCCCAAAAACCGTACTTCATTCACAACAGGAATTGGAATATTTTTAATTCTAATACAAGGATCCTGGTGAATGTTTATTTTCCGACAGACGTGAATGCAATTACTCTTCTCTGGGGAAATAGTGTGACCATTATTATCACACCAAGCTACCAATTTATTTACTGCGTTTTGCAGTTGTCGCTCTATTAGTGTCATGTTACTGCCTTGGCATGAGATCTGAAGATCATCAACATAAAGTGTTCCTTGAACAGATGAAGGCAACTTATTTAAAATTTGGCTTAGATGCACAATAAAAAGTGTAACACTGAGGACACTTCCTTGAGGAACTCCCTCAGCTTGAATAAAATTATTAGAATAAAAGTTACCAACTCGAACACGAAAAGTACGTTGTGTTAAAAAGTTTTCTAAAAATATTGGCAAGTTACCCCTAAAACCAAAATTAAATAGTGTGGAAAGTATACCATAGCGCCAAGCACGATCATACGCTTTCTCTATGTCGAAAAATATAGAAACAAGGTGGTTCCTCCTAACAAATGCGTTGCGAATTTGAGTTTCAAGTAATACGAGGTTGTCAAAAGTAGACCGACCTCTACGGAAACCACTCTGCAACGGGGAGATGCAACCTTGTTTTTCCAATTCGAATATTAGACGAGCGTTGACCATGCGCTCGAAGGTCTTACAAAGGCAATTTGTAAGAGCAATTGGTCTGTAGTTCAGAGGGACAGATGGTTCTTTGCCAGGTTTTAAGATAGGAATCACAATAGCTTCTCGCCATTGTGAAGGGTATTTCTGCTCAGTCCATATTCTGTTAAAAAGCAGTAACAGATTGGAAAGGGAAATGGTATTCAAATGGCGAAGCATGTTATATGTGATTCCATCTGGCCCAGGACTGGTATCATGGACTTCAGACAGAGCCATCTCCAGTTCATGCATCCTGAATTCACAGTTATATGGAATGGTTCTTCGGGTTTTGAAGTGCAGAAGCAACTGTTCCGCTCGATTCTTAATTGCCAGAAACTGAGGGCTGTAAGAAGCAGTTGCGGAAACTTGTGCAAACGCTTGACCGAGAAGGTTAGCAACGTCTAATGGGTTCGAATGCATCATATTGCCGGTTTTTAAAACCGGAATAGAAATTTCGTGATAGATCCCATTGGCGGCTTTTACTTTTCTCCATAAAAGTTTACTGGAAGTGGATGATGTGATGGATGAAACAAAGTTAATCCATGATTCTCTCTGGCTACGACGTCGAATGCGGCGGGCTAGCGCCTTGGCTCTTTTAAAGGCGATCAAATTCTCAGTCGTAGGGTACCTTCTGAAACGATTCCAGAGTTTTCTCTGTTTCTTATGACTATCGCGGCAGGCTTCATTCCACCACGGTCTACGAAATTTTCTTAGCCGTGGTGTGGTTTTCGGAATGGTAGCGTTTGCGGCGTTCATTATCGTATCAATGACATTTTGTACTGCTTGTGAAACGTCTTCATTACTGACCATAGCCTCATTGATACCTGCTACTTGGGAAAATGTATTCCAGTCTGCCCGCTGGAATAGGAAACGCGGAGGACAAATAGTCGCACCACCGCTATCAGCGTGGGAGATTATTAGAGGGAAGTGATCGCTATTGTGCAGATCATTCCCAACTGTCAAATTTAGCAACGGTAGCAGTTCAGGAGTGCGTATAGCTAGGTCAAGACAATGGAAACGACGTGTGGGCGCATGGAAGTACGTTTGCTCATCATTATTGAGCAGACAGAGACAGTTATCAGCAATAAACTGTTCTATCTGCTGCCCTCGTCGGTTTGTACTATCCGAACCCCATAGAATACTATATCCATTGAAGTCGCCAAACAAAATGAAGGGTGACGGAAGTTGGTCTACTAGATTGTCCAGGTCTTGATGACGGATAACACCATGAGGTGGAAGATAAATACAGCAGACTGTGACTAAAGATCGTATATGAACCTGCACAGCCACAGCCTGAAGAGATGTATGTAAAATAAGAGGTGTGCTCGCATAGAAATTTGAAGTGAAAATACAGACACCTCCAGAACCATGAGATCCAGTGTATGTATCTTTCCGAACACAGCTATATCCGCGTAACTTGATGGGAATGTTGGGTGTCAAGAAGGTTTCTTGAACACCGAAACAGATAGGATGAAATTTGTTAATAATTGATTTCACGTCATGAAGTTTGGAACGAATGCCACGACAATTCCAAGAGAGAAAGGTACCCATTAAGAGACTGGTTTAGAGGATAAATGAGAAGATACAATTGTTGGAGTTGCCAGGTCTTCGCAACTCATTTCAAGCTCAGACTCATCCTCAGATGGATGTAATTTTATATCTGGGTTGGTTGGTTAGTTTGGGTTTTTTGGCACAAGGGCCATTCCTGGCCATACTGCGCCATCCTTATGGTAAAAAGTAGAGCTTTGTTGATGATTGGAACTTTGTATTAAATTAAATATGCTTATGTGTAAACTAATATAAAATAGCTAAAACAGATTAAGACGAAAAATGACATCTTTGTTTTAAAATAATAATAAAAGGAAAAGGGAAATTGTTGAAGTTAAATATATGGTAAAAGGTGTATAGCAATTAAAAATTTAAAAATATTTGGATGATGATTCTCTCCCAGTAATTCTGGGAGAGTAACATTTGATGGATGAAAAAAATGGCGACGATGAGATTCAAAAGCTGCGCATTCAATCAAAATATGACCAACTGTCAATTCGGTGTGACATGAGGAGCACACAGGTGCCCTTTCTCCAAAAAGCAGGTGTTTGTGGGTAATCCGAGTATGTCCAATACGTAGGCGAGATAATTTTACATCAGCTCTACGCATCGGTAAGACTGGCCATGTGTCAATAAAAGGTTTAACAGAATGTAATTTATTCTGCGTCTGCATATTCCATGTCTCCTGCCACAGAGTAAAAATCCTATTGGTAATAGATTTCTTTACATCACTGTATGGTATTCTGTGATGTAATAGAGAAGACGCAGTTTTTGCAGCATGATCCGCTTGTTCATTGCCAGCAATTCCCATATGACTGGGAATCCAGCAAAATAAAATATTAAAACCTCTATTTTGAAGAGTTTTCAAAAGTCCCAAGATTTCTATTACAACTGGATGTATATGAGGGTTCAATTGGGAGAGGATTACCAAAGAACTCAAGCTATCTGTATATATACAAAACTGTCTCTCGGGTGAGGATGATATATTCATCAGAGCATGAGAAAGTGCCACTAATTCGGCTGACAAAACTGAAAAGGATGTATTGAGACAGAAACTGTTTATGTCGGAATCAAAGACAATTCCGCAACCAACATGCTCGGTTGCCTTTGAACCGTCAGTGAAGACAGGCACAAAAGAAGAATACTGACTGCGATGAGCACAAAAAATTTGTTGAAAAATCACTGGAGCAGTTGTATCTTTTATGAAACCGCTAAAAGGATTTAAGAAAGAAAAATTGGGAAAATCCCAAGGTGGAAAAGTTTGGAAATCAAAGGTCTGGATTTCAGGAAACTGCAAATCCAAATTTTGAAGTGTACTTTTCACTCTCTCAGAAAAGGGAAGATTGTAGGAAGGACGAGCATCATAAATTCTGCGGAGAGTAGCATTAAGAGTCGTATTTGCCACAGGATGTTGTGGAAGAGACAGCGTTCGAAAATGATATTGCATGGAGAGTTTTTTCCTTCGCAGCTCCAAAGGCAACTGATGACAAATGACATAAAGACTCTCCACTGGCGATGTCCGAAAAGCTCCTGAACAAATCCGCAGAGCAGAGTGATGCACGGTATCTAGTCGACGAAGAACAGTAGATCTGGCTGAGCCATATACGAAACACCCGTAGTCAATCCGAGATAAAATGACAGCCTGGTATATACGAAGTAAAGAGGTACGATCGGCACCCCAGGAAGTGCGAGAAAGTACCTTGAGGATATTGAGTGATCTCTCACACTTCTTCCGAAGGTATAAAATATGCGGAAGGAAAGTGAGCTTCTTATCAAAATATACACCCAAAAACCGCACTTCATCAACAACTGGAATTAGGTCATTGCGTATACAGATTGACGGATCAGGGTGAAGGTTTCGTTTCCTGCAAAAATGCACACATTTACTCTTTTCGGCAGAAAGAGTGTGTCCATTTTTCTCGCACCACTTGTTTAAT
>JAPMOR010087111.1:0-33430 GCA_026543865.1 Argiope aurantia
ATTTTAAATTTTTTAACTTTACTGAAATAATACGAGTGATTATTTGTTATTTACTTTAAAGCATTTATTTCTTTCATTGAATTTCATTGAAATATTTTCCTTTCATTGAATTTTGAGAAGAATTGCATAATAAATGAGATAAATTAATCGAATCAACAAATGACAATGCAATTGAGGTTAATTCTAGATTGCTTTCAATGTTAGATTCTTTTTATCCTCCCACGCTTTAAAATAGTTTTTCCTCTTTTAATTGAATTTGCTTTGTTGAGCAATCTACAGCAATGAAGACATTTTCATGCACAAAACAGAAATAAATAATTCAGTATTAATTGACTAAAATAAAGCTATCTAATTATAAACTTAAATAAAGGAAAACCAAGGAATTTTGTTGATTTAATGACGAGGAATAACTCTATGACAATTAATTAAGAAGAGAATAAGGTTGTCCTTAGTTTTTAAACAACAATTTCTTTTGTTGTCCTTAGTTTTTAAACAACAATTTCTTTTGCTGATACTTATTTTTATACTTGAAAAACATAAACACAAACGATTGTTAAAGTTACTGTTAAATGAAAATTTCTTTATGTTAAAATTAATCCTTACGTATTTTGTAATCGAAAAAATTTAAATGCTTATTTTATTTTCACAGTTACAACATTTACCAGCAAATTAATTATATTTATTAGATTTCCAAATGAAATTCGAAGCAGCATCGAAATGGCAAAAACCTTTGCCACAAACGTGTTTTATACAGCATAATAAACAAAGAATTACTAATAATTTCTTATCAATTAATTGAGCCAAATACTTAAAAATTTTATTTGGTATTTTAGCTAGTAAAAATAGTTTTACAATACTCATAACTTTTGCATTTTGAGTTCTGAAAGCAATGGTTAGTGAATTTGATTACAAAAGAATAGCATCTATAAAAGAAATAATGAGCCTAAAATAATAAGTATAAAATTTGCTACATATAAAAATAAAAGCTACTGATTATATAAAAGGAAGAAACTCTTGACTATTTAATAAACTTTTATTTCCTTAGATTTATAACAATTAGATGAGCTTCACAAGGCTATAGAATCGCATATTCCAGATTTAACATTAAACAATGATTAAATTATTTTTAACATCGTTTAAGGTTGAAGGAACACTTTAGTAACATAAGGAATTCATAAACTTTAAACACTTAATTACAACAAAATCACATTAATTCTGAATACATTTTGTTATCTCTTGAATAAAATATGAAAATGCATATAGGCACGCTGATGTTTTGGAGTAATTTGAAATTGACCATTGAAGAATTATTTACATTTTGAATATGATATCAATGATGTAAATTGAATTTTGAATAGCCATGAGGTCTATTAGTTATTAGCTAATCAGAGTTGCTTTATTAGCCAAATAACTAAAATAACATATATCTAAGCAATCCTTACTTAAAATGAGCAATATTTTTAGTTGAATTTTTATCCTATGTATATAATAGCTTCTTGAATTTTTTTTTATTTGTATACCGTTTTCTTATTGAAAAAAATTTGCGCGATCACAATTTAATCTTAATAATTTTTGATATACATTAATGATTAATAACAATATGATATAAATTTCACTGAAAATACTTTCACTACAATGTCCATATAATGCTTTTAAAACAAGATGAGGAACCGATAAATATTTGCTTAACAATACCGAAAATCTGAAAAAGTGAAGCACGATGAAAGTGTTCATTCATTTAAAATTAATTTGCATTCCGTTTGGTCGGATCTAGAATATAGAGAATAATTTACTGTTTGTCACAATAAAAAAAGAATTGAAAGTTATTCTTAGAAAAAGAATTAGCGCGTTTGAAATCTTATGGTGTAATGTGGAATTTTAGAGTTAGGACTGTCAAGTTAAAAGCCGCCCTTGTCATCTGACCACAGTTCAAAAGTTGCAGGATCTCCTCAAAATAATATTCTTTTTCCTTCAAAAATGAACGTTTTTATAACTAAATCTTAAACTTATCCTTTGAGAGCTAAATGTATATAAAAACTTTTGTGGGTTTCACCTTACCTCTTTTAAATTTCAGCTGCCCTTCATTAAAGATATTGATTTAAAAAGTTATTTTACTTTTATTTTAATGTTTCATTATACAATCTGTTGAAGAAGAAAAATACACTTCTTTTTGCAACTTGAGGTCATAGAAATTTCTAGAACTTTCTTAAAATTATCTTCTTACAAAATTACCAAGAAAAATGTAAGGATTTTTTAAAATGTAAATTGTAAATGAAATGTAAGGACAAATTTTTAAAAAAAATCTGTCAAATGTGTTTGTTTCATAACATTCTGTGAAAGACATTCTTATGACATTGAAAAGAAACTATTCACAATCAAATTTTGATTAGGATAGAACAGTATAAATACCGACATTTCCATTCAGAAACCAATGGAAGATATTCAATAATAATAGCAACATTAAGATATTTGGATGGTTAAAGCATTGTTTGATACACTGAAGTCATTAAAGCTCGCATTGTAGTCATCAGCAAACAATAAACCCTCTCTTAATAAATTCGTTTTATCTTTTATCAAATTAAGTACTTAGTGCTACGGAAATAATTGCCATTACTTGGACAAAAAGAGAGTTAGAAGCAAACAAAGGCATCGCATTTTTATAATTATCGTTTTCCTACTTCCCTTTAATTAAAACATTAAGCACTTTAATGATGGAACAGCCTTGCTGAAGCTGTAACCAAAGCGAACGGAACATCGGGATAGTTCCTTTATGGCATCCTTTGCAGCTGAACAGCTTCATCTTAAAAATATTGCCAGAAGAATTTCAGAAAAGGCAATAATTTCGTAGAAGATAGTTTATTTATTAACTTACGAAACGAGACTGAAGTTATTGGATAAAAACATGTTTTTAAATAGCAGCTAAAAGCGAGTAGATGCTTTAGTCTAAAATATCATCGTATTACAACGATTTTACATCGAATAGTCTGTCTTTGTGTTGAAAACTATAACGTTCTCACTTATATAAACGAATTTAACATCTTATCAATATCAATATGTTTAAAACAATGTAAATCACACTGAAGAATATTTTTCGGTATTTGCTAAATTAAAAATAGCATCACTGATAATTTTAATGCTTTGAATTTCAAAGTAGTGCCAAATATATATTGAGAAATAATGGACCCCTTAATGTTTCCCTTTAAACATTAATATTTCGATTAATTTTTAATCAAAAATTCTGAAAAATTTATTTTAATGAGTAACTATTACCATAGAAATTGTCTCTAAATTTGGTAGCCCTAGATCCAATAGTCTCTCTTATACAAATTTGTAACTCTAGGTTTGCTATTTGAACAAATTTGATAGTTCAAAATTTACCTTTAGAACAAGTTTGGCCGTTCTAGGTTTGCATTTTGAAAAAAATTTGGTAGTTCTAGGTTCAATAATTTACCTTGTTCAGCATTTTGAACAAATTTTGTATAGTATTCTTTATGTCAATAAACATTACCATGTAAAATAGTTTATTCGTTGAAGATACCAAATAAGACGTCAATAGTCAAAAGTTGACGAATGTTTTGGATTTGTGTTGTCAAAAGTTGACGAATGTTTTAGATATTTTTTGTCAAAATATGACGATTGTTTTAGATTTTTGGTGTTAAAAGTGGGCAAATGTTTTAGATTTTTGTTGTCCAAAGTTGACGAATTTTTTAGCTTTTTGTTGTCCAAAGTTGAATGTTTTAAATTTTTGTTGCCAAAGTTGACGAATGTTTTAGATTTTGGTTGTCAAAAGTTGACGAATGTTTGGGTCAGATTTATAATTCGGGTGGCTCAATATGAGTATAATATAGCATTCAATAACTGTCTATTGTAGAAGCATCATTAAACTAGGAAATGATTTCCTGCGTGACACATGCCTCATATGTTCTTCTTAAAAATAATTTGTATGTCCGTTAATCCCGTCGATAATTTTACTTCTACGTCCTGCCTGGATCCTATCCTATTATATAATCATGTCATATGATATCAAGTATATATGTTACGGTAAATCTAACAAACTGGTTATTACCGGTGATTATTCGTAATCACCAATAAACTTAAGGGCGATTATGAATAATCAACGGTAATTATACATAATCATCAGTTTATTACATTTATCGTAATGATTTTATACAATACCGTAATACATAAATACCTGTCATTCAAATGAAACATGTTATTTAGCACTGAAGGGAAACAAAAATACCTAAAGCCATGGGCTGTAGAAAAAAGTTACACTTTTTGTTTTGCAGTAACCTGAAAAAAAGAGATTTTTTTTCCCATGGAATTTTCATTTCAAGACGATATTGTTACGTAATTTCTTTACCGGGGTTCGTTTGGATAGTGGAAGTGATATGGTGTGGAGAGTGCTCAATCAGCAGGCAGAAGTAGAATAAAAACAACGACGTTTATTTACACGAAGACACACAGGACAGCACAAAAGCGACAGCTATATACAGCACAGAGACGACTATCTTCAGCCGAGACGTGTAGCATACAACCAGAATCTACTGCAGACAGTAGCGCACAGCTCCGTTCAGCACGAGCTTGACTCCGTCGCTTCCGACTACGACTCTCTACTACTACTTCGACGACTCCGTCCACTCTGCCTTCGACTTCTCCGAGTCTCGACTCCTACTGCCTTCTACCTTCCTCTGGCAGCTCCGGATGCTTCCTTTTATATGTCTCGGAGGCGGGGCTAGAAGCCTCTCAACCAATCAGGAACGTTCGAGGCGTATCTCGGTTACTACTGGACGGATCGGGAAAATTCTCGAAGTTTCGGGTATAATCTATTTTGGCACCAAAGTCGCCAAGTCGCCAAATGGTCACCAAGTTTGTCGCCAAGGTTTGGGACCTCCGACGCGCCACACGGACTCCGTCCATTCAGATGACTGTAAAACTTTCTTTCTGTTGATGGAACAAACTATGCTGGGAAGCCGAATTGCAGGTTTGTAACAATATTTTAAGGTTTTATCAGCCTATTATTTTAAACATATGCGTTTATTTATCAAATCAAATAAACATTCTGGACATTGACAACTGTGTTTAATAAATTAAATACTAATGCCTCAATTAGATATCACTTAGACACACTTCACATCACATATTAGATCACTTGCATTAATTAATGAATTGATTCATTAATGTATTAGATATTAATTAATGAATTGTTAAGAACTGACCAGCAATGTCTTGCTTTCAGAGCACTTTCTAATTACGATCAATCTGATATATTTCGAAATGGAAAAACAATAGATAAATAAACTCTGATGAAATATCTAATTTTAAGGAGGAAAATAAAACAATAACCATTTTTAAACATTTTTTATTCAGCTTTAAAATATTTTATCTTATCTCACTAAAAATTTGATTTTTTTAATGATTATGACTTCACATCTTCAATATCCATTTATTTATATTTAATTAGGTTACTTTTCTTTTCAGTACATAAGTTCCTTATCTGCATCTATTTATTATTTTTTATTTACGTTTCTTTAGATTTTCTTTTTGTACTACAGAATAAATATGACAGTCTTCTTTTGTTAATTGATTAACAAGACAAATAATAAAGCAATTAAAATGTTTTTGCTTGTTTTGTTTCATTTTTTTTACATTTTTAGTCGTTTTCTACTTCTAGTTGGAATAAAAAATATATAAATATTACCTGCTAATTTTGTCATCTAATTCTTAAAAACAACAACAACAAAATAATTAAGATTATTAACGAACTTTATTTGCAAATTTGTTTCTTTTCTTTCTTAAACTGTGTAAATACTGATTAACAATCCTTCAAATTATATAAATATTTTATTTCGCTTAAAAATAATGTATATGATTGTAAATATATTTTATTATTTATTTCTTAATAAAGTATTTGAATTTTTAATAGCTTTTTAAATCATTATGAAAGAAATTAGGGAAAAAATAATCATTGTTAAGGCTAATTTGCATTTGGTACTTTTTTAAACACGAAATTTATTTTTTCTCCATGGGACGAATTATGTGCTAAATTACTTCTTAAGATGTTCATGTAAATAACAATGAGAAATGGATCGAAATACAATAAGAACAAGAATAATTAATTATCAATAAGTTTTATTCGTGAATATATAACTTAAATATAGAAAATGATTCAGTTAAAAAATTAACAATCAATCTTCTCTTTCATTGGCAGTTTTACTAACATAATAGATGATGACAATAACAAACATTCATTGAAAAAAATTGCTATATTTTTTAAAATTTAACATTTTTCCAAAGCAATCTCCAAATCCCACAGCCCACAAGATTAAAGTAGTACGATTCTGACCTTATATGACCTATTTTTTACGACAAATTTCTTGAAGAGAAATCACTTGTTCACGTGTTAATCCTATATATTAACCCTCCTCGATACACGATCCGAACTTTTTGCTTTTCAGCCTCCGGAGATGACCCAGGAGACGGGATATACTTGGGCATATCGATCAAAGCCCTTAAGGACTTGTCGATTTCATGTCTTGCCTTGTTGCCAAAGTAGGACACCGAAGTGATTTAGATTAGAACTTTGACTTTCGACCTCCTTCTTCTGATACAGGGATGTTCTGGCTTCAGGAAGTGAACAACCTTTGTTCTTCGGAACAAGAGAAAGTTTGGTTTATTCTATTTTTTTCCGCGAAGATTAACATTTCTCTTTGGGCAGTGATTTTTGACACTTAAAAATTTGGAAATTTCAGAATGATAAGGTGATTCATAAAATAATAAATTATTTTGTCTGAAAAAAACCTGTTATGTATCGTTTTGAATTATAAATTAGTTCAGTTATAACGGGCAGTTATTTATAGTAAGGCTAATGAGAATTATTTATAATTAATTTCGTAATTACAAAATTTAACAATTTTCTTATGATATCTTTTGCTTATAATCAGATGTCATACGCTATTAGACCTTAATGAAACACTATATCAGCTTATACTTGGGTTCTAAAAATAAGTTTTCACCCTGAAAATGAATTTTTTTTTCTCATGAATATTTAAATGATCCTCTGGATTTTCGGTTCTTATTTAAGTATTCTGCGATTCATGTTCCATGATGGTAGGTAAAAATATCATTTGTTTAATTTAAGAAGATTGTAATAAGTAATAAAATGTTGTTAATAAACAATTATTAATAAAATGATTGTACAATATTTTTATGTAATATGCCCAATTCGAATTTATTTGTGTAAATTGTATAGAATAAAAGAAACTTTCAAATCTTTCGAGCATTAACCTTCGTCAGTGAAACTTGCAGGCAAAAATTTAAGGCACCATTATATCAATCAACATGTTTCTGTAAAACTGGTTTTCTAGCAATGATAGTTTCCCAACAGGAAAGATTTTAACTGTTAAAATAGAACTCGCATCTAACTGGTATGGGTTTCCTTTAACTCTGGGTAATAATTAAACGCTTTACTCATCTTAAATGATATTTTGACAAATATTATCGTAGATAATTCATATCATTTTATATAATCTTGATGACAGTTCAATGCGCGTAGGAAATAAACATGTCAGATAAAAATGAACAAATTATTAGCTCCCTTTCTCTTCAGCTAAGTATTTAATAAAAAGAATTCATTTTTCCACATGCATATAGGTTTCTTTATTCTAAAGAAAATTAAAATAGAATCACTATTTTTTTAACTATGGTTTTGAATTCGAACGTAATATAAAAGTTAGTGTATTCTTAAAACTGGTGATGTCTATCTCAGTAATTAATAAGTAAATAAATAAATAAAATTTAGATAAACCATTTCTCATACATAAGTATGAATCGTTATTTTATTAATTTCCACCATTTTTTTCTTATCTTTGTAATTCTATATCATCTGTTCCGCCTTCTAATGAATCAAGCATTTGACAACCTTTTGCAGGGCTAAGTAATTTAGTAACTAATTGTTCATCAGGGAGAAAACGTGAACGATAGTTGTTGCTTAATGATATTTTATAAATTATTGCATTCTTGCAGAAAACAAACTAAATTAAATAAAATATTTATTCTTAAGAATGAATGAACTGAAATAAAGGAGAATAAGGCAATGGTTTAGTTTTATTAAATTGAAAATTTTCATTACAGCATTGTTGTTGAATTTATATAATTATTTCATTTTTTTTTCGAATAGTGTATAAATCAGAATTTTTCATAAATTATTCTTGATAATTGGTTAATTAGTTTTTTGCACCTGGAAATATTCATAGATTTTAATATTTTTAGACTTTATTCTTATCTAGCAACACCAATTTAAAATTGTCATTAAAATGTAATGGTTTTGTATACATTTTTTTTCTACTCTGTATTATTTATTTATTATTCACTCTTATGATAAATAAAATAAATTCAATCTGTAATCCCATAGTTTTTGTTCTTTATTAGACATGGTTCTCGACTTGCGATACTTTGTATCAATGCTCAGAGATACAATATTTAATTTACGTATATGCTTTCATAATAAAAATTAAGAAACTTAAAAATTTGAACATCAATTCAAAACATAAACATAGTCCCTTGATTATTCTACATCATGCAGTTCGATGATATCAGACGATTTTTTTTTCTGAGCGTGACGATATTTGCATCACTTTATTTACAAAAAGTATATCAATTAAAAAAAATTATCATCTTAATAAAAGCGAAAATAAAAATTCTGTTTTTGAATTAATGTCCAAAGAAATATATAAAGCATTCAATTTGCAAAAGCATGTGAGTTAAAGATTTGATGAATTAATGATATTGGTTGTGTTGAAAAATGTTATTACAATTTTTTTTTCGAAATTAATTTTGAATACTTAAATAAAATGGAAAGAAAAATTCATTGAAATAAAATTTGTATTGCAGAAATTTCTCGAAATTGTAAACATGACTTATGTGAAAATATATTTTGATGTATAGAGAAAAAATGTTAACATTTCAATTAATTTTAATTAATTGCATATCTAATTAAAGATAAATAAATTCTTTTTTGTGAGAGATTAAAATCGAAAAGATAATTACGTGGCAATTGTGTTGTTCATATTGCACTCTACGCGATATTATATCGCGTAGTTCGCAAATGGGAAATATTTTATGCCATTTAAAATCTTAAAAATATTCTTTCATTATACGAGAACAAATCAAAATCTTTATGAATAAGGTAAATTTTTGACAGTAAAACAAATTGATTAAAACAGTTAGCTATCCGAAAAGAACGCAATGAATATCATTTGGTTTTATAGAACAACTCTTGACTTTCATTGCTGTAATTTTACTCTGCAATAAAATGAAATATCATTTGAGCCCAATATGATTTTACTGGATAAACTAAAAATTCAAAAACATTATAATACTTAATAAAATATTTAACAAAATCTACGCAAAAGGATGAAAATTATAAAATTACATGCATGATACATTATCTACAAACAAGTGAGTAAAAAGAATGATTTTTTTTCTCATTATCTCAGCACTCAGTGATAAAATATTCGTCTAAACACACTTTATTCGACACACACATATACACAAGTTGAACACAGTACCCTCCCAAATATCCGACCTAATGTTGCGGACGGGTAGATCGGATAACAAAAAAAGTCGGATAGGCCAGAGTTCTATGAACTCATTTCTTTGCTCACCAATACTTTAAGACAAGTTTTTATAGCAAAACACACTGTTATAATACTATTTTCTTATTTCTTATTGAATACTAAACCTTTAATTTATCTTAAACCACGTAGAAGTGAATGCGGCCGCGGTTCGGTGAATCATAGAAGCAGTTGCTGGCAAGTCTCAAATTAAAATAGAAGCCTCTGTATTGGTAGTTTCTGTAGTAGTTTTATACACTGCACTGCACGTTTCAAGAATTTATTAGAATAAAAGTAAGTTAAAGAATATAAACTGTTGACATTTTAACATAAATTCTGTGATGCTTAACTTAAATGCTGGAAACGTATACAAAACATTAACGTAAATCGTAAGCTTGATTCTTAAGAAAATTTATTCAAACTGGTTTTATTTTTCACTGATAAATGATTACACAGATATGAAAAGGTAACCCTAAGATGAGTCAACACATATAACTTTTAGTTTTTGAAAATGTCCTTAATAGATTACTGCTTCACCCTTTTAGTCCATTCAATGAGCTTAAATGCATTTGCAACATTTCTAAGGCCTTGGCAATGTTGCCAATGTAACGCCTTGGCTCCTCATTTAATTATGATAAAAGAAAATTAGGCAAGATAGAATGGAAGCCGAATAGCCGCTAACCGGATACTCGGAAGTTTATTGTACTATAAAATCAAACACTGCAAAAAAAAAATACGTTTCAATAAAACATGATATCATAGCACCGAATTTTTCAAAAACGTTTTCAAATTTTAAAATCAAAAGTAGTAGACTTTTCCTTGTACAACAAAGTAAAATAAAAGTTTTCTTCATTTTATGACCAACTCTTACTTGTATTTTATTGATAATTCTTTGTGGCCCTGTATTATCAATAAGCGATAGTACACTTGAGCTAAATATACTTCTCACAATAAAAGACAAAAATGTGAACAATATAACGACGTCATAAGAACATAAAAGAAGCCCATCATGAACTGAAAATCTAAAATTAAAAACAAGAGAACAGAGTCAGAGTACGGGAGAGAGAAGAAAGGATTTCATTTGTTTTTATTGCCGTCTTCCAGCATCCGCATTTGAAACGGCCGATCTAGAAATCCAATAACCTCGACATTCCCCAAAACAACTAAACTTCCCCTAATTTCTTTCGCGGAACATTTCTCAGCGAATTCCCTGCGTAGCAAATTAAACAGCCGACATACCATCCAAAGAGCTGCCTTGCTTCGCCAAGCAAATTAAAATCCGCTGAGAAACAAGCGAAGAATGGAAGAAAAAAAATAAGAGTGGGAGAGGGATCCATCCGCAACCGTAACTTTAATTAGAGCCCCCGTTTCCATAGAAACAAGCGTTCGGGTGCGTGGTAAATTTAGAAGCCCTCATCGCAAAAACCGGAGCCATAATTTAAAGCTCTAATGCGATGTTTCGTCAAAGGGACAAGGAATCATCTTAAAGCGTGTCTTGAAGCTCCGTGGTATAATGTCCCTAAGTGCCCGTTTGCGTGATGCCGAACAATGAAAAGTGCTTATTTTCAGAAACACTCTGCTATTCTGTCTTACGTCATCCCCTGTTTTCTTTCTTGTCTGCTGCAGACTGTCCTTTTTTTTAGTTTGTTCACGGACCTTTATGACCTCCTACAGTCCGTTAAGTCCTCGAGAGTCTTATTGAATTAACATGCAGATGTAGGCCTAGAATGTGTGAATTTTTTTTTATAAAGGATGATTTGTTAGGCTAGGGCTATTTATTGCATTGTATCCATAATTAAAAATTGCTTGTCGTTTTGGCATCCGCAATATTGGTTGTGTTTAATTTCAATGAAATCTCTTATGAGTAATTTATTTTCAATTATTTCCGGCACAAAGTATTTTTAAGCATTAAATTGTAATAAAGGTTTAAGATGTATTACTTTAATAAAAATACATCTTTTCAGAATATTGTGTGCAAGATCTTTCATAATGAAATCAAACTTCATTTCATAATGGTGCCCTCGTGAAAATTTAATTGTTTGAGTTATTTATCGAGTAATCTTCACTTGCTTATTCCTCATTTAAACTGCATTGATAATAAATATTATTTTTTTCAACCCATATTTAGAAAGAAAATCAGACCATTAAACCTTTGAAAACTGGTTGAATTTCATTGCAACAAAGAAAAATATTGTTGAAAATTATTTTTAAAAAAATATATTTTTAACTGTCAATTTTCAGAAAAATTGCATGCATACTAAATTTGTATTACCAAAAAGTTAATTATTTGTTTACTAAATTCTAATTAAAAATTTTAAAAAACTCTTGAGACACATACCTATGTTCCAAAGCCTATTTGTGTTACATTTGATAAATGCTATAGTGAATTAAATTCGAATTATTTCTCTTAAAAAGCAAATTTATTGATAAGGAAAGAAAATTCAAACCTAATATAAATTATCTTAGCATAGAAATCTTAAAATTGATTAATCTTTCTAGTCTTCGTCTAGGTATTTCACACACACACACACACACACACATATATATATATATATACACATATATTAAAAATCAGTAATAAAGGGGGTAATGAAATGCAAAATAGAATGGGAAATAAGGCGATCAAAGCATTAGTTGATCATCAGGGAATGAAATTATAAGGATCGCTAAAGGAATTATAGTATTTTCAGCTAACAATATAGAACAATTAAGTGAAAAATACTGTCTTCATCCCAAGTGCTATAATAGACTTTCTGTGGAAGAATAGAAAAAGAGATGCCAAATGAAATACAATATAAATAATTTAAAAGAAAAATGCTTAATAAATGAATTATGGAAACATAAACTAAAAATAAAAAAATGAAATCTGAAAGAAAGAAGAATAGTACCTACCCTTTCAAAATCTACAGAAGTATATACATTTTCTTCCTATTGGGCGAAGTACTGGATGTTTAAGGTTTACCAAGTTATGAAATATTGCTTGTGTTTGTGAATGTTACCAAATGAGTGTTAAGAATTTCTATTCATATGCGATGAAGATAACGACAGAAAAATTTTATTTTTAAAAAAAATATTGTCAAATGGAAAGAAGTTAGAGAAAAACACATTAAATAAAATGTATTGGGAAAATTATGATGGAAAAGCATTATAATTTTTGACTCTGACTAAAAGATATATGTTAGAGATTCAGTAAGAGGCTTTGTTGGCTTGAGTGACGCTTCCACAGATTTACAATTGCGTCAACATCGCTCTGATACGCAGTCCTGTACTTACTTTAAAGCAATTAATTGAAGGTTCAAAGATAGAGGGGGGAGGTATTATTAATGAGATTATAAATTAAGAGCTTGATTTGATTTTTGACTTAGTTATTTCGTTACATATTTTTTGAATTCTTAGAATTTGATTTATAATAGTGTTTTTGTAAATTTTGTAGATTTCCAAAAAATAAGTAATGACTCTGAATTTGAATTAGTTTCTTTTATCATAATTTCAATTTTTAAATTATTTTGTAGTAGCTATTGGTATTTAAGAGATTTTGCTGGTTCATTTACTTATTATTGAAATTACCGATGTTTATATGTTTATGATTATAGCAATTAATATAATAATTAGTTATATCCAATCGGATAATATCATGTTTTAGAAATATTTTTTTATCCAATCATTTCCAGTTATTAAAAAGTCCTTATGTTATTAAAAAGCTTTTAATCACACATTTATTTGTATGGTTGATATTGATATTTGATCAATATCAACCATACAAAAATATTTCTAATTTTGTTGGTAAAGATATTTCAAAAGTTTCCACTCATCGTATATCTCTTTTTATTCATATAAGACTTTTCAAACGGTCTTTGACAGCCTAGCTTAATTCTAAATTTTTACTGTCGGCTATTTTAAAAAGTGCATCAATGCTTTGCATAAATCATAATCAATAAACTTCTTTTTCAAATGCATTAAATATTTCGATAAAATAATCATTGTTATGTAGATATAATAATAGTTTCAGTGATATAGAATGATATTAAGTTTAGCATTATCTTTCTACAATTATTGTGCTTATATTTATTACAATATTCCAGTAATCGCCGTGCTGTCAATATGTTTAAAAACTAAGCAATGTTGATTTCAAATATACTGAAAGGTGTTTAAAATATTTTTTTTAATTTAAAGTTCGAAGATATAATTTTAAAATATCCTTTTTATTACTATCTAAAAACTAACTAGATTCAAATTAGTTCAAATGATCTAAAAAGAACTTCGATGTGTAAAAAAATAACAAAATTATATCTTCATGAATTTTTCAAATTATTGAAATGGTACTATATTATTATGACAAAAGCATTTTCTATATCGACAAAGAAATAATAAAATTTCTTTTTAATCAAGAATCCGTTTTTTGTTTTTGTTTTGGAGTGAAAAAATTGGGGGGAGGGGGGAATCTTAACATTCCAGACAATTTTAGAATGTATACTTGTGACTATTTTGCAATTATAGCATATAATTGCAAAAAAAAAATATCTTTTTTTTCTTAATACTGATTATTAATCTGATTCACTCTGTTTTTGTTTTACACATTACACACTACACACATTAAAATAGCTGACATAATTGACTCACATTAAAATGCATGGAAATAGTACCGATGAAGAAACGCAGTTTGGTCTTATATGATATTCACAATTGCACTTGCCATGTGTCATTGTGCATTATTCATAATATCATTAATTATTTGAAAAAATAGTTATGTTTCAAAGAAACACTTCTTAAAACTAAGTAACTTCACAGATTTTATGATCAATTTCCCTTTAACAATATCTGTAACTCGACATTTGCACTTCTAAAACTTCAGTTTTATGCTTGTAATTTTAACCACATGAGCGGCACTGCAGGAAATTACCTGACTTTTGTACCATGAAATATTAACTAATTCTTTTAAAATCATGAAAACATTTGCTAAAAAAATGTTAAAAACGAAATGAAAGACAGATTTTTCTGATAAAAAAATAAACTTTAAATATGCCCAAGATTTAGATATTTTAACGTATTATTTTACTTAGAATTCTCAAAAATGTTTTTTCTATAGTAGAGTTTAAAGTAAAATTTCGTTTAACATTGCATATCTGTATTCATAATCAATAAAATACAAGCTTCCATTTTCAATTCTGCCGAAATTGAATTTTGGATGCTTTAAAAAGACCATTGTTGAAAATGTTTAGCAGTAGTGGAGATTTTATTAAGATTTCTATTAAAATTAATATAAGTAAAATGCCACTAATGACTTATTATTCTCACGAATAAAGGATATTTTGAAATAATTATCGGGCTATTAGGTTATGTAATTTTAAAAATATAAATTAGAAAAAAGAAAATGTTACATTTTTAATTCGAAACATTCTGTTTTCACGCGCTCCAACAGATCTCGTCATATGTACTGAATGGAAAGAAATGGATATTGCCGCTTTATGTTTTACTATATGCAAAATATTCATCAGTTCCAGAATTCCTACGAAATGATAGATCAAATTACTTTATTAGAGCATTCCTTCATGATTTCGAGTAAGCAAAGACATACTGTCGCTTTATGTTTTACAACAGGCAAAATCTGCACTGGTTCTTTCAGTGTAGTTCGAGTAATTCTAGGAAATTATGGAACAAATTAGTTTATTAGAGCATTCCTTGATGATTTTTACTAAGCAAAGTGATACTGTTGCTTTATGTTTTACAATATGCAAAATCACCATTAGTTCTTTAAGTACAGTTCGAATATTCCTACGAAATTATCGATCAAATTAGATTATTAGAGCATTTCTTGAAGATTTCGCATAAGAAAGGGCACTCTCTCGTTTATATAAACTTAATGTCCAGAAAACTAAATATCTCAAGGGAAAGCAATTAGAGGTAGAGACTGTTTCACATGTGAGCCACCTGTTCAGAAATCAACATTTTATGCTAGCAGTGAACTGGAAATTTCAAAACCGAAAGCTTGGAATATTATACATTAATTTTACCTTTACTTTTGAAACTGCACTGTATGTAGTTCTTACAGCAAATGAAACTCCATGACATTGATATGCTTCATTGATTTTGAGAAGAACGGCTCTATTATTTTAATGTATGTCACTTGTCAAAAAGAGGACAAACTAAATGGTTGTTACCATTCAAAAAGAAAATTAATGTTCTTTTTTCTTATAAGTTACGGTTAATTTTTTTAATTATAGTTAATTTAAGTTGATGATCATTTTGAAACATTCTTGCTTAAATAATTAAATAATAAGACTTCTTCAGTACCTATATGATAAAACTTAATTTTGGAATGGAATGAATACTTTTTTTATAAAATCCTATTTTAAATTGGGTTGGATTCATTTTTTTATCAAACCAAATTTTAGATTGGAAAAGATTCACTTTTTATCAAAGCAAATTTTAGATAAGGATAAATTCACTTTTTATCAAACCAAGTTTCAGATTGGGATAAATTCACTTTTTATCAAAACAAATTTTAGATGGGTTAGATTTACTTTTTATTAAACTAAACTAGAAGATGTATCTGTTTAAATAAGCTATTACTTTGCTAACAATATCTCAGATATGATTGTCACCGATTCAATCGCGAAAATTCTGATAAATCTCAAGCACACTGACTTGTTATAGATTAACTAACGAAAACTGTAGAATAAAATCTCATGTAAATTGACAGTAGTGCTTAAGAAATAAGAAAAAAAGTTATTTTTTTAACCACATTTTAGATGTAATTATACAGTAATATTAAAAGTTATGTTTCCTCATAGTGAAATTTCCCTCATACAACATGCTCAAGAACTCTCAAATAAAAAATGATTACTAAAATCGGTTTGAAACAAAATGTGATTCACTAGAAGAAAAAAAAATACATTGCCAAACACGAACTGAAAAAAAAATGCTGAATAAAAGAAAAGAAAAGGAAAAAACATACACGCGTTTAAAAACACTTCTGGGTTTGTTCACATTCATTAATCATAAAAAAATACCCAGACTTCAAAGCAGAAGTTAGCTAGACGCTAAAACAGCATAATGGAAATTTCTAGAAGATTCTTATAAAAGGATATTGATTCCTGATAAGAACATTATATTTGGATAGACTCATTTTTTACGAAACAATGTTTCATATTGAAATAGCTCACTTTTTTAGAAACTCAAATGAAATTTCGTGACTTATTCTATTTGAATTTAAATTCATATGAATCGAATAGCAGGTCTTTCTTGTTTTATAGTTTCTCTTACAATATTTTTCGAATTAAATTTTACCATAAAGCTGAACAGAATTATTTTCTTTTTTTTATATAAATATTTTTTTTTTGTTTTTAGGTATATTTTTTGTTTTTTTAGTAAATAAAAAAATAATAATTAAATAATTTTGAAAATATATTGCAAAGTAATGAATAGCGCTATAAAACAAAGTGCAATAAACGCATTATCATAATTAGCAAATAACATTATGTATAGTGCTTATTTTCATACAGGATATATTATTCCATTAAGCAGAAAAGTTTTTTTTATTAGTCTGTGGAATGAAAGTAAACATTTTTCCTTTTGTATTTGAGCCTTTTTAATTCCATTAAAGAATGCATTGAAATTTTTAAAAGAAAAATTAAATTAAAGGTCAAAAACTGAAATCAATCAATTATTTTCACTCGCATATCGAATAGAAAAAGAGTTTCAAACATTTAATGTTCTTATTCACGAAATATAATATTCTTCTCTAAACTTTGCATTTCCTGAAGCAGAGAAATGCTTTTGATCTTAAAAGATAAATTATAATCATTTTACTGTTTTTTAATCGTTAAAATATTTGTGTGTTAAAGAATTTAATATATTAATGGCCGGAGTGCTAATTTCAAAGAAAGTGTGCCATTTTGCATGCAATCAAAGTAGACGTATTTGCTACAAACATTTGACAATGATCGAATCTATTTTAAAATATTGATGGGAAAAGGGCTAAAGGCATTCTGTCAGCAGATTCCTTTCATTATAATTGTTATTATTAGCATTATTAACAGCGACAAAGCGCACAAAATGTTGGCAATACTCCAAAATCGTCTGCCTGCCTTGACCGAAGAATCAGACAGTGAATAACAAAATGTCTACATATTCCTCTAATTGAGAACGTTGGTTTTTCTTCAATGAAACAATCTCGCAGCTGCAGAGGAAGCCTTCCAATTTATTCCAAAACTTTTTGAATGAGTTCAGGATCTGTCCAAAACGATAATGACAAAAGTTAACGGCGTATGTAATTGATTAGATTCTGGTGAGATCTTTTTTTATGGTATAAATGGCAGTTCAAATAGTTTTGAAGAAATGAGTAGTGAGCTGAATTCGATTGGTCCATGTGCAGTTTACGACTTCGGATAAACAAGACCAATAAAAAGGATCTGATCATGTGCTCGTTTTCTTCGTTCGCTTGTTCCGAGAATTGACGTGACTTTTACCATTATTAGATCAGCTTGCTTGCAATGCCGTGTCTTGAAACAGTCAGCATAAATGTTACTGAACGATTTGAAAAATCATTTTTGTTGTTGTTTAAGCTTTGTAAGAGATAAAATGTATAAAATATCATTACGATTTTTTTTGTAAAATTTTATTTATTAATATAAGATGGAAGGAATTGATGATCTCGAAAAAAGATATTAAAACTTCTTTTATTTAAATGTTTAACATTTAAAATCGATTGCAAAATTTAAAAATTGCTTGATTGGCTTCAGAGAGTAAGGTACTATAAGGTTCTAATAATTAAGAAAACTACAAAACATTAAACTATACTTAAAAACACTTGTTTTTGGAAAAACTTCTACTTTTTAAATTAAAATTTATATAAAATAAACAGTTTCTTAGAGTTATCAATTTATGATGCAAATCTTAATATAATCGTTGCTTTTCTACCGATATCTAAATATCAATTTATTGATACATCCCCCTATAATTTCGAGGGCGGGGCTTTTTTTTGACAATATTATTTTGTTCACATTTTGAATTGGTCTATCGATATTATGCACGTCTTTAAAAAGCATATTTTAATATTTTTAAAATCGATTGCAAGATTTAAATTAATATATGTTTATTAAATTTTCATAAATCAAAATTTAAATTAAACATTTTAATTTAATTTAATTAAACAAAACCCAATATTTGCATAATAGTATAAAACAATCCTTAAATCTTTCAATGGATACTTTAAACGCAATAAACTGAAACACACACTTCTTTTATTTTGATGAATAAAATGAGATGAATTATTTCTTCACCTCATGTTATTCATCTTTTTATTAGAAAATTCTCCTTTCGTAAAATAATAGAAATTTAATTCAAACTTTTCGTAATTCATTTTTACAACTCTAGTCGTTTGTAAAATTACCAATTTTGTAAATCAATTACCAATTTTGTAATTTGCCATTGCACGCCAGAACATGTGGTTAATGCATTTTGGTGCACCAGCGCATTTTTTTTAATTCTGTGCGTAACTACATAGATGATACATATCCTGGGAGGTGGATTGGAAGCGGCGGACATGTTGATTGGCTTCCACTTTCCCCGGACCACAATCCCTTGGATTTCCTCTTCTGGGGCCACATGAAATCTCTTGTTTATCAGACACCTTTGGATACAGTGGAAGATCTTATAGCACGGATCGTCGTCCCTGCTGGAGAAATCGCAAGCGCACCTGGCATGTTTGAGAGGGTCCGGTGGTCCTTTAAACGTCGGTGTCGGTTGTGTAATGAACTTCGCGACCGTAACATTGAGCAATTTTTATAAAAGTTTCTCATCGTCTCCTTTCTTAAGTTAAATTGTCTGTGCTGTAAATGTATGCTGTATCTGTATTCCAGCAAATAAATCTCACCGTCGTTTGCGACTTTATATTTCTTTCAAAATTCTTATCTCCTTGATGGCTACTGTTATTCCTCAGAATTTTTCTGATAGAATATTGCAATACCTTCTGTAAACATTGGTGCCGATGTTGCAGCGATGTTTCCCGGCAAACATTTTAGTTTTTCTGGAATATCTGAAAACCTCCTCAGTTTTCACACCACCGACTTATATCAAATGAAAGAGTATAAAATTCCTTATATTTTCAAGCTTTTATTTTTCTTAAAATTTTAATATTTTTACAGATAAGGGTTCTAAACTACTTTTTCATTTTCAATAATTTACGACCCCCCTGGTTCCTCAAATCAGCATGTTACTTACATGAAAAATTGCCTTTAAGAATGTGCTTTCACTTAAAAAAATTCATAGTTGATACACCCTTATTTTTTTATTAATTTTTTACAGTTTCCAAACGTTTGCCGACTCCCTATATTTTTGAGATTTTCACCCCCTAAACGACGTTTGGGACCCCATGTTGTATGGTGATTATTTATCCTCTTGATGCGTACTATCAACCCACTGAATATATATATATATATATGTGTGTGTGTGTGTGTGTGTGTGTGTGTGTGTGTGTGTGTGTGTGTGTGTGTGTGTGTGTGTGTGTGTGTGTGTGTGTGTGTGTGTGTGTGTGTGTGTATAATGTTTCGGAGTTCGAATGGTTTTGAGATGAAAAAAAATCCAACACTTTTCTAATTGTTGGTGATTGCAAAATATGAATCATATGAAAACATGATGTTATTTTTCAGTCGGATGGACACCATGTGAAAAAATTAATTTTCTCGCATGATAACTTGAAATTCGCGAAGATTTCATTTTCTTTTAAATCTCCATCTGTTTTTATCTGTGTCTAGTCATCTGTCTGATCACTTTGTCTTCTTTCCTAATAATAAAAAATAGACTAATTCGTTTATTAACTTCTTAACATAAAACAACCAGCGCGTTTTAAATATTAAACAAAACAAAAGTAGCAAAATAATAAAATATATTCTGCTTTCTTTTTCCTTGAGTTATCCTATATTTTAAGGGCTATGGTTTAGTCATCTTCTTTAGCATAACTATTCCCTGATGTGTCATTTCTTTTTTCTAGCAAATATTAAATAAATGACTTTTATATCTTAATTATAATACCGCGTAGGACACTTATAAAATGTAATGACTGGTATATGGGTGTTAAGTGCAAAAGGGATTACAATCCACTTTGAATTCTTGAGTCAGTTTGTGTGTATATCATTCTTAAAAACCCTTTTTGTAGATCCCTTCAGAGCATAAAAAATATAATACGCGAAACACCTTCTATTATCCTGGCATTTTTAAGCAGCATGAACTTTTCATTAATTAAATATTCCGTAAAGCTTTATATATTTGTTGTTACTACTTTGTTAAATCACTTAAATTCCTTGTACTTCGAATGCTTGATTAGGCAATTTTATAATGAAATGCTTATAATACTCAATATTTTTCTATTGTTCTATAAACAATATATATTCTGTTTATAACGATGTATTTAGTAAAAAAATATGTAAAGGAGATCTGAACTTATAATCAGAGGTATAGTAGCATGATAAGTTTTAGGCCTAATTCCTCTATTCTTTTTTTTATTTCTAAATTTAACTCTTAATTATATAACAACGATATTGAGCACTCAATATATATTTGATATCATTCGCTATGTGGGTAATTTTAAATCCATTAACTAAAATAATAAAAGGTGTCATTGCGAAAAATACTTAAAAATATTTTTAAAAATTTATAGGTTTGGAGTAAAATAGATGTAACTGAAAATCGATTCTTTTAACCTTCAAGATTTTTATGAATCTCCATGTTTCAGATCTTCCTGAGATCGAAAAATACATTTTTTAGAATTATGTCGGTCTGTCTATGACAGGGATGGTGAACTACTGGCACACGTTCCGTTGACGGCACGAAGCACAATATTTTAGGCACTCCGCCGATCAAAACGGTTAACATTTTAGTTCAAACTAACAAAGTTCAATATGAAGCATTACCAACAAACGCGAGTGTTCCCATTTCATTTAAAAAAGGACACAGATATTTGTACAGCTGCTATAAATTCGCTTGTTGAGAAAGAAATATACTCGAAAAGAATTATTTCAGTAATTGATATAGTGGACAAAATAAAATGGTTTCATAAGTTTATTTCGAACAGACGTAAGACATCCTATCCTTTAACTCCACTGCATTATTCACCAAAACTCCTTGTGTTCTAAGAGTGGTTTAACATCTTTTGATAATGTAATGGCGCTAATCACAAAAATAGTCAACCTCATGTCATCGCAAGCTTTAAATAAGTGAAAGTTTGAGGCTTTGTTGGATGAAGTCAACTCGGTGTATAATGCCTTACTAATGTATAATAATGTTCGCTGGTTGATCAGCGAGAACATACTTCAAAGATTTGTTGACTGCTTGGAAGAAATCAGACTGTTTCTGCAAAATGCAGGGGAAATTGAACAATATCCTCAGTTGTTGGATGTTATGTGGCTCTCTGAATTGATGTTTTTTACAGAAAGGTGCCAACATTTCAATGAATTGAACGTAAAGCTTCAAGGCACAAATTAAACAATTATCATCATGATGGATCTCATTCGCGCGTTTAACGCTGAATTGCATGTTTTAGGAACGATATAATTAAAAAAGCTACAAGTACTTTCTAAGTTTGAAAAAAAAATGAGTCAAAGATTTAGATGTACATGAGAAACCAGACGAAGAAAAAATTATTGAAGAATTTATTTCCGTAATTGATTTGTCAATCAAGGAATTTTCAACCAGATTTTCTCAGTTCAAAGAATTATCGGAAAGGCTCACGTTTATTATGTACTCTGATGTGATTTCATTTGATAAACTGAACTTGTCCCAATTCGATTAGTTGCAAATTGAAGCATGTGAATTGCAACTGACTGATATTCAGTCTAGTTCAATATGGATTCAAAAATTTATTGAAACAAGGAAAAAGTTGGAATCGATTGAAACAGAAAGATTAACAAGCGATATACGTAAAAATGCCAATAACGAAGTTTTGGAAACATGAAATTCAATTCCAGACACATTTAACTGTTTGGAGAAGATGACTCATGCTATTTTAACCATATTTACATCTACCTATGCCTATGAGTCATTATTTTCAGAGATAAATAACATTAAAGACTCTTAGAAACCGTTTGGCAGATGACTCTTATTCAGCATGTATTCTGTCAAAAGTAACAACTTGCTATCCTAATATAAGTTATTTGTCATCTAATCTGCAACAAAAGAAGCCACACTAATGTTATTTTAACTTAAATTACAAGTACGACTAAAACCTTGACTACTATACAATGCAAAATGTATTTTTTCCTCGAAAACTAAGAGTATTGAGTTGTTAGCAATCAGTTTTATTATTTTCCCAATAATCATAAAAGTTTAAAAAATTTGGACACAAGTAGAGAGTAAAAAAGCAAAATAAAATAAAGCAACATGCATTTACAGGATGAGGCAGAAAACCCCGGACAAACAATTTTTAATATAACTTGATTAAAAATAAATAAAATTACAAAATATAACAAATCATAATAAGAGTAGACTTTTAAAAATAAATAAAAATAATTTGTTTCAAAGTGACCACCTTTTGCAGTGATGCAGAGGCGCTAACGCTTATTGAAATTTTCAGCAATGGGCCGCAAGTCTTCGATTCCATTCCCACCGAAGCCATTTCTTTAGAGAGTTCAAACTTTTATGTCGTTTAGTGCAAGCCCTTGACTCCAAAACGGACCATAAGCTGTAATCATGAGACTGAAATTCGGTGGGTATTGTGCCCATTCTCCAGAAGTTATGAGGTTTTGGACGTTAAAGAGCTCCTCATTAGTGCAAAGGAATCTCTCTCAGCGCTGACTTGCGGGTCCGTCTCAAAAGTTTTCGGCCTCTTTGGAGCCGCAAGTGTTTGTTTTCTTCTGTGAAAAGCTGAACTTTTTGGAACTTGTAAGGTTTTAGTCCTAGCTCTGTTTTTGACATTCTTTGCACTGATTTGTCCCTTATTCTTAATTCAAGAGAGATCTTTCTTATAGAAATCCTCGAATTTCATTGAACTCGCTTTTTGCTCACCTTACGGCTATTAAAAGTGTTCACCATAGGTTTTTGTTCACTTCCTGGACTTTGACCATTATTACCAAGCTCTTTGAAACGATAGATTGCATCAGACACTGTTTGCCGAGGCATATTAAACAATTGAACAACTTCATACTGTTGTTTTCCTTGCTTAAACTACTCTAAAATATCATATCTTTTGCTTGGCATTGTAAAAATGCCAAAAACAATACGTAAACTAAAAGATACGTTATAAAAAAATGTTATAATTGAAGTGGTAGACAAAAAGAAGTGAACAAAAATTAAAAATAAATTAATAAACTTCTATTCTACCATGTAATAACTTTGTCCGAGTTTTTTTTGCCACACCATGTAAAAAATTGCTAGCATTTCGATTTAAAAACGAAGTAAGGCGTGTTAATAAAAATCTTCAACTTACATTTTATTGAACATTTTATAAAATTATTATAAAGAGAATTTATCGATATATTTAAATATAAAAATTCGCCCTGAAATGAATGATGGCTCTTCAAAGACCTGAGAGGAACCGCGAAATTTATAGAGCGCGCTATATTACTAAAGTCGATCGAATTATTAACAATTTTGTAACCGCATCCTAGCGATTCATCAGAAAAAGAAAAACAAAACTCGACAAAGATCTCACACATATAATCTCTTTCGTAATTATTATTCGCCGATGGCCTGTGCTCAATAATGCCCAAGTACATTTATTAGTGAGTATGCGAGAAAATTTTGGGAACATCATTTCATTTAATAATAGTTTCCTCCTTAAAGTCTAAATATCCAGTATTTTATAAAAAGACATAAGTGGCAATGCTTTTTTTGTTTTCACTGTATCATACCAAGAGTACTAGGTGATGCCAAGAGTCGGCAAATCATGATAATCAAAGAGTCGGCAAATCATGATAATTCAAATCTTTGCGCTACTCAAGTACAAGATTTCCTTTTATGCCCACAACACCTTCAGTAATTTGCAGCTCATGATCATTGAAATTCTATTTTGAGATTCCAAACAGATCTTAACCTAATAGTAATGGTCAACATATAGAGAGCGATTAATTAAGCGATTATTAAGTGGCAATTTGGTAGTTTAAAGTCCAAAGGTCGATTCTTTAGAAAGTTTCGAACGATTTTTTTTTTTTTTTTTTGCATTTTACATTTTGCATGTCATATTACATCTGTCACAATTTGCGTATAGTATGCAAGTCTATGAACATTATGATGTTATAGGCTTACAAACATTTTATCCTGAATGAAGTCCAATTCATCTTAGGTAACATACATAAAAGGTGATTCCAAGTTCATAGTAAAATCCTGGAGAGGAAATAGAGAACGTTTTGAATTATATTAAAATAGGAAACCCAGTTTTCAATCTATTTCTTCAGTCACAAATAAAGTGGGTCTCAATTCAATTGAAACAAGATATTTTGTTTCTAACCTCTTCACTAATGAAGATATTTTAATTAAATTTTCAATAATGATACGTTTATTTAAAACTATCATTAATAGTACAAAAATGCGAGGACGCAAATAAGAGTTGAAAAGAAAGACGAAAGATTTAATGACGTTTCCAAGTAAATGTTTCTAAGAATTGTTCAAGATTATTTCCCCCAACAAAAATACATGCCTGCCTACGTCGATGCAGCGATTGGCGTACGCTACTTAAAATGCCAGGTATTTCATAGCAGTTACAGAAGCTAGTGATATTCGAGCAACGAGATCCTCAGCTGACTCAACTGGAGTTTCATAAACAAAACTCCTCAGTTGTCCCCCCAAAAGGTAATCAATGCTCGATAAATCAGAAGATAAGGGTGGCTAAGTGAATGTTCTACCATACATTTTTATTACAATAAATGATTGTTTTAAATAAATGTAATACTGTTGAAAATTCCATTAAAATATCTTCACTAGTGTGGAAGTAAGAAACTAAACTTCTTGTTCTAGTTGAATAGAGACATCCTGTATTTGTGACGGAAGAAATGGATCGTGACCTGGATTTCCTATGTGAATATTATTCATATCGTTATTCTCTACCTCCCGTCCAGGTTTATACCGTAAATTTGGAATCACCCTGCATACTTGCAGCTTTTACAAGTTCATAAATACTATTTTAATTGTAAATCACAGTAAAGGTCGATGCAAATGCATTTGCTGAACATGAGCAGTGATTCAAGCCCTTATTCTGATGTTACCAGTCTTGAAGTCCACAGATAAAAAAACTACACAAGCTCTTTATTTATCAGAGCACTCTAAAAGTTGGATATCATAACAGATGTTGACATCGTTTCCTGCTACTGATTGGAAGAGAGTAAATTTCGAGGATACAGTCTGCAGACCCTTCATGTCATCGAACCGTAAAAGATTGAAGACGTGTCATCGCTGAAAGGATGAATCATAGCCCCAATTGTATTATATTAATAGCTGAGAGTGTATGATGCAGGGGTTGGTTGTTTGAATAGATTCGCGTGATTTAGAACACTAGATTTGTTTACAGATTAAACAAAACAAGAATTTTTGTCTTGGCATTCATAAAATTATGCATATATAAGAGCTTGCGATATGCTAATAGACTAACCGTTATTTGGAGCTAGATTTTTATACATAGCATAGCTGACAAAGCACATTGTCACCAAAGAAGTAACTAAAGTCCGTTTAGGTTTAAATTATATCTGAAATATAATTTGCGATTGTGGAATGTAAAATATATGTGGAAATATTCTTTAAGATGCAGTTGTTTCCGCAAAAAAAGAAATTTAATTCTTTATTTCTCTAAAATATTTCATTTTATTAGACATAATTTGCTGTTTGTGGATTGAAGTTGTTTCAATGAAGTTTTCTCACTCTTTGCCACAATTCGTAATAGTAGACTCGAAAGAATCAAACTTCTAGTTGGTTATCAAATTCTGTAACTGATTAAAATTAAATGATTTAGAACTTTAATACTAAATAAGGATGACAACATGCAATCAAAATATATATCGCCCCACATTTTTAATTTATATTCGGTTGTTTCATGGAATGTTTAAATGATAATATTAATTATATTGCATAAATTAATTGGTACAAAGGAAAAATTCAGTTATTTTCAAACATTATGCATTTCTGACTTTCTATGACTTTATATACTCTTTAGTTACTGTACTGTTACTGCTACCTCTGTATATGCTCTCAGTTTTGAATTATATACTTTTAATCATATTGTTCTGCATAATTTATCCAGTGGGTGTATCGTGAAAAGTGCTAAAACATCTAAAGATGCTCATTAAAAATACACGAAGTAAACACAGCTGAAATGTACACAAAAGCAGCACTTGCAGAAATCAACAGCACACAGGAAAACAGCAAATCTTTACTGAGCGCAGCAACAATTCCTCTGTAAAGCTCGCTCCGTAATCATATACCAAAGATAGAATTCACTCGTTTGACTCCTCTTAAATAGACTCCAGGAAGGCATCGAATCTTCTAGAAAGGTCGTTGTTTTTCTATTTTTCAATAAAGATATCATCATAATCCATTACTTTCAAAAATCTTCATTTTTCTTATCAAAGTCACCAAATTCGTCAACAAATGTTTTCGAAGACCAAATTATTGATCTGGCAATCATTTAGCATTAGAAATATAGATGGATAAATGTATATATGTTATGGTAAATTTAATTAATTCGGTGATTGTATGTAATTACGGTGATTATTCAAACTCCCCACTAAACGTATTGGTGATTATGATTGGTCATCAGTAATTACATGTAATATCAGTTTATTACATTTACCCTAACATGAATAACTGCCTTCCTTATTATAACAACGCGGGAAAGCAATATTACAGATTTGTGACAATTTGAAATATTGAATATTTGAAATAATTTTGATCTCCTTTCACAGAAGTTATTTTTCAAATTCATTTTGACATTTCTAATAATTTAGAGTATACAATTTTTTGACTTTATTATCGTGGGATCAAATTTTTAAAGTACTCGTTCTTTCGTATTCTTGATTGTACAATCTCTTTTACCTTAGAGTGATTTCAGCATATTCCACAAATTTCCTACTGGATTTAAATCTGGAGAATTTGGCAAATTAATTTTAACTTTCTGCAAGAAAAGATTTAGTCAGTTTTGAAATGTGTCATATAAATAAGATATGCCATTGACATAAGATCAGGATCAAGTACAAATGTCCTCTTAAAAATTTGTAAGAAATCGAGCAATTATGCATTCATTATTTTTAAGTACTGTGGGACTTCGTTTAACGAACATACATATTTGGTTCCCAAATTTTACTCATAATGTTAAACATTTATTAAATGAAACAATTGAGTTTATGTTAAGTGAAAAAGCTAAGTTTTCTATAGGAATTCAGGAAAAATAAATCAAGCGTTCCGTTGAAAAAAAAAGTATTCAAATCAGTTTATAATATTGCAATTTATAATTCACACTGGATTTTTTTACAAGAAAATTGTCTAGACATTTATCTCTTACTACGTTTCAAAAGTTAGTGAAAATGAAACGTAACATTATCGTTAAAAGAATTTGTAGTACCCATAGCTACTACCTTATCAGAATGATGTTTCTCGATATACCATGCAATAGTTTCCCGTGCTCAGAATTTTCCGTATTTTACTGGAAAGTTGTTGCACTATTGGGGCTGTTATCTCCTCCTCTCCGGATCATATCCCTTCGCCAGCTTTTCGCTGCGACGCACTTGCTATGTGGGATGCTCGTTAAGCTAGGTGAGGTTTAATTACTTGGTTGATTCATTATAACTTGAAAAGGCACTCTGAAATAGATGTCTTTATTGGGGTAAAAACATCTATTTCAGAGGTTATTTTATAACTTTTTCGAGCATTCTCAAGGCCTAAACGTTGCTTTGTCTGACGACTTTTTCTATGAAACCAAACTTTTAAAACATTCAATATTTAACATTTTTTGGTTGCATAGTCCATTTTACCTTATTATATTTTCCATAAACTTTCTACTGAATTAAAGTATGTTCAATTTTTCAAATTAATTTTAATTTCTTGCATGAAAATTTTTGATCAGCTTTCATTTGAGTCATGGGGTCAGAATAACACATAAATGTATTATTAAAATTTTTCAAAGATGGATTTTTAAAGATTTCTTACATTTTATTATTTCTAAGTACTTGGTTGATTAATTATAGCTTAAAAAGTTTCTATTCTGAAAGCTTGGCTTCCTATATCAATGCATAATTCTTTATAAAATTGCCTACACATTTATCTTCCTAGTGTTTCAAAATTTGGCGAAAATGAAACACAACATAATCGTTAAATGAATTTGTAACACTCATAGCTTTTGCCTTTTCAGAGACATTTGTTTCAGAGAGTGCTTCATAATTTTCTAAGTATGTTCAACTCTTAAGGACTCAAAACTGCTTCATCTAATGATGTTTCCTATGCAAAAAACTGAGGACAAATAATTGAATTTCATCAATGAAGGTTACTTCAGTCTTCAGAAAACCATGCTTTATATGTTTTTTCTCAATCTAAAAGTTTTATATTCATGTTATCAGCCAAATATTACTTTTTTTTATTTCTTTCCATCCAGTTTCCGGAAGCCTACGGCGAACAATTGAGTCATCATCATCCAGATCCCTGGATGATAAATCTGTTCTTAGTTTCGTTTTATTGATTTTTCCATTCCTGATTAGAATTTTGTAGATTCCTAGAATTTATTTTCGTTTTATAAGGCATTTACGATGACCTTTCGGGAAATAAAGATTCAGAAGCTTTGTATGTCGTAAAAATTCTTGATACACTTGATTTACCTATGCAACTATCGAAGCAATATATGTCAAATATAAGAGTATATATAAGTCAAATATAAGAGAAATATAAGAGTATCGTAATTCTGTAAGTAAGTATATCATATTTCTATAAGTATAAAATTGTATTATTTTTAAGAAAAATCAATTTTGATCGCTTCGTTCAAGCAGTATCCATTTTTTATTATCCAACAGCAACACATCTGTTACAGAGAGCAAAAACAAAAATCCAGCTTTCACACACAAAATTTCACAACTGAAATCGAGATAACTGTTTCCGATTTAAATCACTTCGTTTTTGAATAACTGATATTGAAATGACTATTTTCCAATACAAATTAGTAAAGTTAAATTCTAAAATCTTTACTCTGAATGCACCATTATCATATTTAATATCTGAATATGAGAAGCGTTTCTAACATCAAATAGCAATCGTATAACAATTCTGAGAAAAAATAACTGGTCTCAATTAACTTGCATAGCATAATGCACCTACTTATTCTTTTTAAAAATAGTATGAAAATGATTTTGGAAATGATATAACCTTTTCAATTGCGGTGATCGCAAAAGAGGGCACTGATTTAAAAAATTTCTGTAAAAAAAAAAGCTATTGATTTTAAAACTCAAAAAATTGTTGGAAAAGTAAGTTGAATCGGTTTCTTTTCTAATGATTAGATGGTAGACAAAGCAATTTTATATTGTTTTTTTTTGGTATTAATTTTATGTAAAAATGCCTAGATTTTTTATTATTATTAATTATTATTATTATTATTATTGCCTGAAATGTGGGAATTATTTTGAGTTCTTAAGAATTGAAATTTTATCAAAATCAGCCCCCCGCTTTCTTACAATATCCATGAGGTTTTAAATCATAATTCTTTTGATATTTTGATACTTCCAATTAATTTAAGAAAAAAACAAAGTAGTTTATTTCTGGGTGGTCTCATTTGGGGACACCTCCCGTCTAGGATATCTGTTTCTACGTTCGCTTATCTTCTGTTTCGTCACCTCTCGTTTCCTTGGAAAAGCTACAACTTGATATTTTTCAGAGAAGGGTGCGATGTATATTTGGTGTTCACGTGAGGGAGGGGGATATTGTTTTCAGATAAAGACCACCCATATTTGAAACCAGAAAACATTTCATATTTCAGATTCGCCTTTCGTTCCAGACGATTTCTTATTTTTAACTCACATGCTATGCTTGTATTTTTGCGATTTTTACCTGTAAATTTCTGTGTTTATATAGCTTTAATTTTTTATGTAAATTTTTTTCGTAATTATTTCTATTGTATTCTGCATTTGAAAATTGTGAAAAAAAAATGCCGAAAGGATATCGAAGATGCGCTTTGTGCAGTTACAAAGAAAAAAAAACAATGTGCATAAAACACGAACAATGTGCAAAACATACAATGTGCTATTGTGTATAAACAAGAAAACACTTCAACATGTTCCGAAAGATTTCATGCTAAATAATGAATTATTCTTAATTTTTTTTTGCTTTCTATTTGATATTTATCAATTTAAACTTAATTATGAATATATATTTTTAGTATTTTAGTTATATAGTTCTTATTCTTAATTGATATTTTGTATTAAATTGCAATGGTTTCTATTTTTTTATTATTTATATATTTCAGATATAATTTAGAAATTTTGTAATAAATAAGTCATGAATTATATTTTAAATATTTTAAATGTTTCAAATTACTTAAAGCATAAATAAAAATGCTTATTAACCCAAAAAATTCATGATTACTGCTATTATAAGAAATTTGCCCAATTATTTCGAAAGATTTTCTTATACATTGATTGCTCTAGACGGGCGGTGTCCTCAAACAAGGACACTACCCTCTGTGGAAGGAGGAATATTAAAAAAAAATTAATTGCAAAATCTATGTCTACATAACCTATTAATCATATTGATTGAGTTTTTTTATCATATTTCAAAAATTTTAATGCCCCGCCCCGGAACGGGATAAGATACTCCTTTTAAAATTTATATTCACTTTTTTGTGATACATTGCCAATGAGGACCAAAAGGGAGACAAAAACAAATAGTATTAGTACTCCAGTAAATAGTTGATTTTATGGAGAACAAATTTAGACTTGACTGACTTGTCTAGTTATAATAGTTCACCAATATGTCATTGTAGCACATTTCGAATGAAACCCCATACAACATCCTGAGAAAAAAATATTAAGGGAGACTTCTTTAAAAAGAAAAATGCTGAAATTATAGTACACTCTCGAGTATCGGTGGAATTCAGTGGTATAGCAAACACGAATAGTCCGCCAGCAGTCAATGAATAAATAAATAATGAAACAAAAATAAAAAAAGTTTTAGAATTTTTTTTATATATATATTAGCAGTAGGAAACAAATCACGTAACAAATTAAAACTGCATTTACTTTCACATAATATAAAATCAATTTATCTATGAAAAGTATAATATATTGAATTGTAATTGGAATTCTTTAAGCTCCATCCTTTAATGACATGCGCACTAAAAATTGTTACATAAGAGGAATATATTTACAAAAAGGTATATTCAGTTTTTATATGTACCCCATATTATTAAGGCATCAATAACCTTTTCTTTTATCTTCATTGTATCAGATATACAAGTATTTCATATATAGAAATATAACTTCGGCATCCTGGCATAGGGTAAGAGCATCTTCCCTGAGATCTTGGCGTCCCAAGTTTGAGTTCTGATTTGGGATTGGCTGTTCTTTTGTGTTCTATATGTGAGGTGTGTGAATGTGCCCTTCTGTAAAAAAGGAGTTTTGCAAGCGAATGTGACACATAAAGTAGCTAAGTCGTACTGTTGGCGCTACTGGGGAAACGAGACGCTCACTCGGCTTAAATCGCAGACAGGTAGCTGTCGGCGGGTTTGTAAAGTGCCATAAGTCTCAATAACATCGACAGAAATATAATTTTCTGTTCAATTTAAGTGGAAAAGTATACTTTTCCATAATAAATTTTAGCAATATGCCTACTCGTGTTGCAGCTTCATTTTGATTTATTTCTTCCCACTAGTAGACAAACTATAATATTGTTATGCGCATCAATTATCCAGCGCAATTTCAATGCGGAAGCTATTGATAATCGTGCAAGAAACTATTGAAAGTAGTCTCACAGAAACTTTCCCGCATACTTTGTTATCTCTCGCAAAGATGTTATCTCTTTTCTTCCTACATAAAATTCCGAATTTTGGATGAGATTGCAAATGCCTTATATGTCATTGGCAATTAGTAGTAATGAACTATATGTCTTTAGCTCGGATCTTGCATTTTGCTGAATTTATTGAAAATATGCATTTTGGAAACTTTCCCCAACCGACTGTAATCGAAATTTGGCACGAAAATATAGCTGCAATCACACGATCATATATTGAATTTTATTGTTTTAATTCGCTACGTTTATGAATTATTGTGTTTAAATGCACGTGAAAGTACAGGTATATAAGCGAATGATTAATCCTTTGACATATTTGGTTAAAAGGTGAGGGGAATACTCATTTTAAATGCTGCATCTGAGCACCAAATTTTATCATCGAAGTTGTCTTGAAGTTATCGGATTCACTTGTACTCGAACAGTCGAATAGACAGATTTTCTCTGAATGGATTTCATTCAAAATCTGAAAACATTCTACAAATTTGATCTAAAGCTCATATTCCAAATTTCACCCTTCTAGCTCAAATCAATTTTGTGTTATACTGTTCACAAATAGACATAATTAGAAAGGTGCATTTTCTTTGATTTAAAAAAGGTCTGAAACCCGATTTCGAATATTTTGGTGATTACAGTGTACTTTTTTGTAAATTACATATACGAGACAGTAAAAAAAAAGTGTAAAGTCACACCGTAACATGAGACAATATAGAGTTTAATGTTAAATGACATGAAGAGTGAAATTTACCAGATAACCGTGATTTCATGCGAATTGCTTACATTACGATTTATGACACTAAAATTATTCCAATTTGTGTGTGTGTGTGTGTGTGTGTGTGTGTGTGTGTGTGTGTGTGTGT
>JAPMOR010087118.1:5947-40587 GCA_026543865.1 Argiope aurantia
ATGCATGCCAAATTTGACATCATGTCGCTAAAAGAGTGGGAGGGGGCATTGATCCAGCATCATTCAGTAATTTTTTAGAGCTTCTGTAAAACTGTCTTCCTTATCAGAAGACTTACTGCACTGGGATAGTACCGATAGTACTCATAAGTATTTGTGTGTGTTTTGATGCTGTAATAATTGAAATATACCCAAATATATGCAATAGTTATTTCTGATTTTCAAATAAAAATTTAAATTTCTCTTACAGTTGGTTGACAAATAGTCAATGTTCAGACATTTGTAAAATGACTGTGTGATCTCTCTCTATCTACGAAAGCATTGTTCTTTGTTGATTTAAGGCGAAAAAAAAATTTATGGTATAAAATTTTTATTATGGTATAAAACATAAATTAATATGACATTACAATCAAGAGAAAACTGGTAAATCCTGACAGCCAAATACAAGCGCATTGACTGTGATTTAGGGGCAAGGAAATTTTTTTTCTAACTTGTTCTGAAAGATAAAACTAGCATAAACATATGCGAAAATTTTCCATTTGTTTTGAGTCATCTTATTAAATATTTTTATTAACTTTTGTCTTATATGATTCCGCTGCAAACTATGAGAAGGAAATAAAATTAGACAAACATTCAAACAAAATTTAAAAAAGCAAATGGGGGGAAAATCATGAAGTGGTTAATTAATTCACTCAGTTTTTCCGTAAATCTTAACTGATTTGTTTTGTGTATAAAAATAGAGAACCACTAAGGAAATTTATTATTTACCATTTCTTGCTTTCGTAAAGTATTAATAATTAATCTAGAATAATATTTGCGCTATACATGAGAAGAAATCAAATACTAAGAGAGTTTACATCTCTAGGGAAAGGCAGTTTCTTTAAAAAGCAAATTCATGTTATTTAACATTTAAGTGCATTAAAATATATGTTAATTAGAAAATTGCTCCAAAAAATTCTACTGTAAAGAAATTTCGTGAATGAGTTTGAAAACACTCACGAGTAATTACTAAGATCAGTAAATCAAACAAATTGAGCAAAGAAATGAATTTTAAGTCTACTGAGAGCAATCTAGACTTTATCCTGAATGAAATATTAGCCGCTAAATGCTGCAAAAATCGTTACCAGGAAAATATTTCTTTTTCTTTCTAGTATATGAAGTATATATAGAAAAGATATTGAAAAAACATTGTAAAAAAATTCAAACGCAGGATTTAAAAAAATCATCACAATTATGACCTCTACGAAGCCGAAAAATAAATGATTTGAATAACAGGAATTATGTATGTTCATGAAATAAATTATTGGAATAACAGGAATTATTATGTCTGTTTGTAAAATAAATTATTGGAATAACAGGAATGTTGTCTTTTTGTGAAATTAATGATTCGAATAACAGGAATGTTGTTTTTTTGTGAAATTAATGATTGGAATAACAGGAATGATGTCTGTGAAATAAATGATTGGAATAACCGGAATAATGTCTGTCTGCGAAATAAATGATTGGAATAACCGGAATAATGTATGTTTGTGAAATAAATTATTGGAATAACAGAAATTATGTCTGTTTGTGAAATAAATGATTGGAATAACAGGAATTATGTCTGTTTGTGAAATTTATGATTGTAATAACAGGAATTATGTCTGTTTGTGAATACAATAACCCTAAAACGCTTTGAGTTAGATTGATGAAATTTGCTATGTGGTCTAATAAAGGTGTACTCTAAATTCGTAGATTTCTGTCAAATTTTGAACGATATATATTGAAAGAAGTTTCGTCTGTCTGTCTTCCCGGAACCAAGTAAACGTAATAATTTCAATACTTATATAGAGGGATGAATACAATTTGGAACCCACTTTTTCATCTAAAGGGGAAATCTGTATCCAGTTTTGAACTTAATGAGTTAAAGTTTGATTGCCTGACCATCTTTAAATTTATATGCATGTAAAAGCGATAACTCAAAAATGCAATGGTTTAGATAGCTGATTTTTGATATGCTATTTTCTTATTAAGGTTACAGCTCTATGTCAGATTATAGTTTTCTAGATGAAAGAAAAATTATCTAAAATCCATATTCGGCTTTAAAGCTATACACAGAAAAGTTCATTTGCGGGACCCTCAAACTAAAATTCTGCATACTCGTGGTGTTCACAGATTTGCTCACAATTCATAGCTTTTATTTATTTGGGGGGGGGGACAAGAAAATGTTTTTCTTTATTCTGAAAAATATGCGAAAATTTCAAAGAGCATTTCCGCTAGTCTGTGTTAATATCATGTTTACATAGGTGTATCAGAATGTTTTGGTTCTCATTACATGGTTTTTTTAAAACTCAATATCTTGGTAAATATAAGTTTAATTTCACATCAATAGGTTTTATAAATTGAGTAGGTAATTGAAAATTTTCACTAAATTAAGAGATCACGACCATTTTATCCATTGGCTTAATTTATCTTTAACCTAAAAGTGCCACTGAACCACAGGTGCTTAAAAAATTATACTATGCTGTAGTATAATTGTAGATATGTTAAAAGTAAAAAAATATGATTAGGTCTCATGTTCTGGTAGCCAAGGATTTTGTAATGTTACACAATATACCCAATTTAAAATATATTCGTTTAAAAATAATCAATAAAGAAATTCTAAAGATATGTTTAGTAAAAGTTACATATAGCATCGAATCTGGCTTTCAAAACTTGAACCTAACTTGAAGAGGGACCGATTTGCAAAATTTAAAAGCGTTATTTAGAAAACAGTTGATTTTATTTTGTTCCTCACTTTAATTGGGTAGATAGCTTCGTCGGATTGTTGGCTTTCAAAATTCTAGTTACGTTTATGTTGTAACTCCAGATTACTTTTCCTCATGGCATTAAAATTTGTTAAAACGGCAATGTGTGAATAACAATATGGGATAATTTGGTCAAGTGAAATTATTTAATTTTATTGTCATATCACCAGTATTGCAACTCCATACATGTTTGCGATGCACAATCAAATAGGTAAATTAATCTTAACTTATTATTCTTTTGATTTGAAAAAATTTCTTTTGTATTCAAAATAGATAATAAATTTTACTTTGGATTATTGATTTTTATTTCATTCGCACATAATATGCTGAAATACATCTAATTATGTAATCGTAGTATTCAGCATCAATTAGCTTGGTTTTATATAAAAGTTCCGTTTTAAAGCAACACTAGGGATATTTTGGGACAGATCTCGTAATCGCGGTCAGATGTCGAGGACAACATCTGAGCTAGTACGCCATTTTCCAAGCTTCTACACCACACCAGTGGTAAGGCGCCCCACCGGATCTAACGTGCACCAGACCCGCTTACACTACAGTTCTTCAGGTGGAAACAGATCTCGAACTTGAGACCTCAGCGCCAGGCCATCGCGTCCTACAGTATCAAACATAATAGAATGGATTCAGTTCCTTTTTGTAACACAACATCCTTTAGTTCCTTTAGAATGGATTCATTTCCATTCAGTTCTTTTAGAATGGATTCATTTCCAATTTGAAATTCATTGGATATGTTGCAGCAGAAGAAAGGGCATGATATCACCATTATGATACATAAAATCAGATGTTGGTGACATCTGTCACATGATTATGATGTAATATAAGTTGAATCAATTGGATTAATGATTAGAAGCCCTTCTGGAATTATCAGCAAATGCGAGACGAGGTGTGCCTTTCAGTGAATTACGTCATTGTGGAAGATATTCCACAACTTTATGCTGTTCCACTTAGTATAAAACTAAAGAGATACACTTCTTTTATATAAAATAACTAATAAAAAATCCGCTTTATAAGTGAGTATCGTATCCATATCATCATACATCACAGCAAAAATCAATTACTATCTATAATTTTCGACCTATTCAATTTCTACAAATTTCAAATTATTTTTACTTCTTATATCTTAAGTTATCTAAATTAAATTCTAAAAGATAAATTCGCATTTACAAAATACTATTTATTCATTTTTTACTGACTAAGGAGAACTTACGAAAAATGAAAACACATTTAATCCTTTGGGCTTTTGCGTCTAACAAGACGCCGCACTTCACAATTTTGTTTTGTTTTTTTACTTCCCACAAACTCAAAAAAAAAGTTTGGAAATTTAATCTCATTCTAAGTATTTTTATTATGCTCCGTTATTTTGTCGTGATATATTTTGCTTGGCTATTAATAAAAAATGTTTCTTAACATTCGTGACCCGATTTGTATCAATGTATTTTACTGAGGGGAGTTGTTCGATTAATTTTAATTTTTAAAGAAAAAGACTCTTTTCGAAGTAAATTATCATAGATTTACAAAATGTTTTGGAACTAGTATATAAAATATTAATTTTATTTCCTGCCATGATGTTGTTCAATGTATAAGCGAAAAAATAAAAAGTTATTTCTTTTTCACTTATTTCCGAAAAGACTCCATTTTCATGAAAATTTTGATTCGGAAACGCAAATGAAAGGATTTTTTTAACATTGCAGATGCTGAAATTATTTCTTTATTCATAAGAAAAAACGATTATTACTATGATTTAAAATCTGAATAGTTTGTTTTTCTGTTAAAAAAATAACCGTTTCTAAAGAGAACTAAGGAATATTTGAGCTTTCATTTAGGCAATAATTAAATGGGAAATATAAAATACATGAAAGTTGCCTACTGAAAAGAAAAAAGATGTGGTATTCTGTACACTATTCTAATTAATAGTGTTTGATATCAAAATTTATATTTGTTTAGAACATACAAATAACGGTTTTGAAGTTATACATTTATAATATTGCAAATATAGATCGCCACATTAGTCGCTGATCAAAAGTTTTGATACAGTATCAATCTATTATTAACTACGCAAATACGACGCATGTACAAGCTGTCGCAGTGAAGTAGAATAAACAATTATTTCTTGAAATATAATATCTATACACATGTATGAAAGTACTTTGAATTCCGCGTAAGTCAATTATAAAAAGCTTTATATATTACATTTTTATATGATCCACTTAATGTAAGAGTCAATTATAAGTAGACTTTATTTATTATCACCTATGCATATCGAATTCTAATTTCACTCTTCCGTCTACAAATTTTGCAGGCATAAGCATATTTATAAAATTATTGGTACCTGTCACAAACTTAAATGGAAATATTTGCTTCAAAGATCTAAATTTATTTAATGTAGAAAAATTGTCATATGCAAATATTTGTTTATTAGTACATCATCGAATCGTTATAAGTAGAAACATCATCCAATTATTAGAAATTTGAATGGAAACATTTGTTTCAAAACTGTGAATTTATTCTATACAGAAAAATTGTTATATGGAAATATTTATCTATTAGTACATCATTCAATCACTATGACTAAAACGAAATATGTTGTTTGATCCTTTGCATGCTGTTGTTCACTTTGATTGGTCAACAGTTGCAACTTCAATTTATTAAAAAGGAAAAGAAAGAGAAGTTTAACATTTAAAGCGTTTCAGAGAAATAATGAAATTTTGAAGAGCAAAACCAATTCTTTACCCACAATTGCATACAAAATATTAATAATTGTATACTTTATTTAAAAATGGCATACTTCAGCATGTGGGATGAGTAATGTCTTGAATTTCGAGGATTTACGCTGCATGTTATTTTAAACACACATTAATCTTAACATGTGATTGTTTAACTCAACCTTTCCTTAAAATTTCATGTGTAGAAAATAAGGTTTTGTTGTTAAAAGATTACTTACCAATGGTAAAAAGGGAGTGCTTGCCAGGGGGACGTCTTCAAATTATCCGATCTCTATCAACTTAGCTTTTTCACTCTAAATTAATTTTCTACCTAGAAGCTTTAAGAAATCGAGGATGTCATACTTCCCTTTCATCATGTGCCTAGACATATGCTCGATTAGATATAATAGAGGAAGAGATATTAGAGCCACTATCAGAAACAATAATTTTTTTAAAAAATTACTGTTAGTTTATTAAAAAATTTTAATAAACTGTTTCGGTAATTATTGCTTACGTCTCTTCAGATTTCAACAGAGTCAATTTATGTTTACTATGCATGGCAAAGGCACAATGCGAAATTTTGAGACACTTTACACGCACTGTAGGAATGACTCAGATTGCATTTAGTGTAAAACTTGTGGTGTTTACCCTGCAATATGATATCAATTATGCACATATAAATTGTGACCAAACTATATTATTACTTCCCCATACAATTAGTACCAGAGGAAGGAAGAGTGTTTTACAGATATTGTAATGGCTGTTAAATGGAGATGAAGTTAATGCGCCCGTCTTTGACGACTATTTGATAAGTCTGGAGACAAAAATAAAATATCCTGCATATATAAAAATTTTAGTGATATATTCAATAGAAGCCAAGATTTTTCATATTTTTAAAAACTATAATACTCTATTCCGGAGGCTATATAAACGCGAGAAACTAATTGCAATGAAATTAGAAAATGTTCTCTTTCGAGTGCAATTACGGAAAGAACTCTCTTGTTGCGATCTAAGCGCTGTTGTACCGTTTTATTATTAAACTAGCCGCCTTTGGCGATCAGCTGGTTCGCCAATCTTAATGTTCGTTTAAATTTTAATAATTAAATATTTTACGCAATTCCTACTTTAATAGCTTCTTCATCAAAATATTTTAAAACTTCAAATTTTGATAGTCATATAATTTCACTCATAATATTATAAAAGCCTTCAGTCATAACGTAATATGTATCTCTCTAATTTTTTGTTAGCTCCCGTAGAATTTATGCTTTAAATTAAAGTGGAAGGAATTAATCTGCTATTAATATAATAATATTTTTTACTGAAACAAAGCTTTTTTTGTAATATGATTACTGATAACAGAGTCACTGAGCATTTAAACTTTATGGGCACTAAAGTATATCTTTCTTAATTTATGTAATATCTCAAGAATTTCTCAACAAAATTTTCTCAGATTCATCATGGACAGATCAATTAATTAACAATGTTTAATTTTAAATGCATCAAACACTAAGAAAATAAAATAAATCGTTTAAAATAATTGGTCGAAAACGGGTTTAAAAAAACTACTTAAAAAACGATGTACTTAAAACTATAAGCATATACAAAAAATATATAACTAACATAAATACAATTTAATTACAGAAGCATGCAACTAACCTAAAAATAATTTAAATAAAGAATCATCCATTGATAATATTGTCAACAATAAGAACACAATGCGCATGCGTGAATTTTCAACGCCAGTTACGGTAACGCAAATGCATGAATTTTTCTACGCCAGTTGGGGTAACGCTATGCAGATTAGACATTTTTAATTTCTTTTATTCTGTGTTATTTTAATGCAAAAGTATTTCAGAAGGAATCTGAAAGATCGATTAATTAACAATGTTTAATTTTAAATGCATCAAATATTAAGAAAATAAACAGAATCGTTTGAAATAATCGGTCGAAAAATGTTAACCCTAGCCTCATTACTGTTGGGAAAAAAAAAACTGAAACCTTACTTATTTGGCGGTGGGGAAAATGAAAGATTTTTTTTGGCGGAAAGTTTGTTTTTAATTAATAATTAAAATTCTAATTAAAAATTCAAAAAAGGGGACCCCAGGTGCACATTCCCGACCTCTAAGGTATACATGTACCAAATTTGGTAGCTGTAGGTCAAATGACCTGGCCTATAGAGCGCCAACACACACAAACATTGAGCTTTATTTATAAATAGCCGCCTTTGGCGACCAACCGGTTCTCCAGTATTACCGCTCGCTACAATTTTCTATTAAATATTTTAAGTAACTGGTCTCTTAATAGATTCTCAAACAAAACATTTTTAATCTTCAAATTTTGATAATCAAACCAAACTAATACTGTTGTTTAGAACGTTTTGTTCAATTTACTATATATATATTGCTAATTTGTTGTCATTTCCGGTAAAACTTCAACTTTAATTGAAAAAAGAAATGATGAAATTGCAATTAATATAAAGATATTTTTTAATAAAACCAAGCGTTTTATTTCATTTATCATCTTTATTGTTATTTATTTATTATTATTATTGAATATGAGTATAGCAAACAGAATCGCTCGGTATTTAAGTCTTATGTGAACTACAAAATATTTTTCATAATTTATGTGATAACTCAAAGAATAATTCAACAAAAATTTCTCAGATTCAGCATAAAATTCAGTTTTGCTTTCCAAAGGATTGAAATGAAATCAATAATAATATTTTGTTCCGGCCTATAAATATATTTCAAAAATTATGAAGCCTAAATTTAATGCAGTAAGGTATCATATTCTGAGAAATATTCTGGACACACCAAATTTTAAATAAATGAATGAATGTTTCTATTTTCCACGATCAACTAAGACTTATTTATGAAGTTTTGAACGTTAAAAATTTAGAAAAACTCAACATTTTCATAATCTTAGGCCAATTAATCTTGAGAAACCTGCGCGCTGATTGGCGTATTTTCTTTGAAACGATCTATGGAAAATCTAAAATTATCCTTTTTTTATTGAATAGTGATATTCAATTTTCATAAAGCAGTCAGTTTAAGTGATTGATTTAGTTGATTAAAAATTAACTCTTTTTATTTAAAATAGTAGTGTTTCAAGAACATTTTGTTATTCATGATTTCCACAGCAGAGGCTTTATGTAAAATCAAAAATTCGTTATTTATTAGTGCATTTATTGAATCAAGTTACATAAAATATAATCATATTTCCATTTAGACCATTTTAGCAGATCTGTGTCTTACTAAAGGTTTACAAATTAGTTGTGTGGCCTTGTTTTGAATGGATATTCAGTTCATATTAAACGAAACTTGCCTTAAAATAAAACTGATTAATAATATAGAGAGTGTAAAACATCATAAAATAATTTTTCATGAATTTATTTTTTTAGAAAAAATAATATTTCATATTTGTTTCATTTTCTACAGACACCTGCCGAAAATTATATTTTTTCAATTATTATTTTTAATTGGAGTTTTAATCAATGTGATGGCAACACTTTGAAAAAAGCTAATTTTTTCCCATGAATGCGAAAAGTGATCGTGAAGTTTAAATTTTTATTTTTATTTTGTACGAAAAAAAATTGTTGAAAAATATAGTCAAAATATTTATTTAAAAATTCATTAAAAATAGAAATTTAATTTTAAGGTTAAAACATTGGTATCATTTAAAAGAAAAATTTTTGATCTTTAACTTGATGTAAAAATCTTTTTTTGTGCGGTAATATTTTTGGAAATTATAGCAGAAACACGCCAAAATTTCGCTTAATTTTTAAATAAATAAAATTCGAAAAAATAACCCCCAGGTGCACATTCCCGGCCCCCAAGGTATACACATGCCATATTTGGTAGCTGTAGGTTGAATGGTCTGGACTGTAGAGCGCCAACGCACACACACACACACATTGAGCTTTATTATAAGTATAGATAAGTATAGAAGTATAGATTAGGAATTTGCTGTTCTCGTGTGCGTTGTTGATTTCTGTAAGTGCTACCTATGTGTACATTTCTGCTGTGTTATATTGTATTCTGCTGTTTGTATCATATGGTCTGCCGTTTTTAGTGCGCTTGTATCTGTTTTTTATGTTTTCATGAAGAATAAAGCATCGTTTTCTGTTATTAAGTGTCTCACCGTCCAATCCCTCCTCCGAAGAATATCCGTAGAAATAAATTCAATCATCTGAGTTGATAAATGTTCTTATTATTTTGAGAAAATCATTTTATAAGAAAGTTTTTTAAAGAAAAAATTACTCATTACAAATGTATTTTCATATCCGTTTTGCATAACTAAATTTAGAATTCTATTTTTAAAACAATATATAACTTCTAGGAAAGAAAATGCGTTATTGAAAAGTTGAAAATTCTTATTTAAATTTAATTTATAAGAATAACTCAAATTAATTTAATTCATGAATTGCTTATCTAATGCTTAATTTTTAAGATTTGTTCAATTTTCCCTACTTTCGGAAGCAATTAGACAACCACACAGCTTTTAATAATTTTATCGCTCAATTTTCCTTATTATTTTTCTTTTTTAAAATTTACTTAATATCAATAAGGAAATATTTTCAGTTTAATTCGGTCTTAAATATAATAGTTTTTAAAAATAATTTTATATTTTTTACAACAAATAACTATTTTTATCTAATCTTCCCTTGTTTTTAAAACCGTATATCTTTAAGAGCTAACGCAACACAAGAGTATACATAAAATAGAATATTTTATATTAAAAACAACGTTAAAACATTGAAAATTTGAAAGAATATTAAATCCGTTCCCTTATTTTTTTGATATTTCTCTTATTATCATGTTAGTATCATGGTATATTATTTTTAAAATCTTCCGAACAGTTTTATTGCTTCTTATTTTCCACTTGGAAGCAATTCAAAAGCAAATAATTTCAAGTACAAGTCATTTTTAAATGAAATTTTATCATTTAAATTCAAATAAATACGAAAATTAAGTTTAGGAAGTTAATGGCTATCATTAAAAAGCGCTCAGTAAGGTAGAATTCTTTTAATTATAAGGATATGTCGAAATAACAGGAATGAAGTTTGCTTTCATTTTTGTAAAAGATTTCTGTTTGCATTGTAAAAATATTTCCGAATCGTAATGTTCAAAAGCCTTTTTCAAATTTTATCTTACTTTTTTTTCCTCCTTTCAAAACTAGAAGCTAAACATGCTTAAAAAAACATTATTTTAGAAAAGAGGAATTCTTTAGCCACTTACTAAAAGAAAAATTTTGAAAAGATAAAGGCTCCATTAAAAATGGAATTAATGTTTTTTTTCAGTCTCACAAACAAAATAAGGTTCGCTGCTTTCTTTTAAATATTCTATTATTTGACTATCGGTACAGTTAGTAAAACCAAAAAAAAAACATTATTTTTAAATTAAGTAGTTACAAATACCGCATGTGTGGCGGATATTTGATATTTCACAGTAAAAACCACAATGAAAAATTTTAGATTTCACCTTTCGATCCTTCACAATCGTCAACAGAGAATTAAAAATGTGTTTAGTTACTAGAATATAATAATATTTAAACTTCAAAAAGTGTAAATTAAATTTAAAGTTGAAGATCAAAAGCAACTTCATGTTGGCACGGCGTAGAAAAAGGAATCGCCAATTCAAGCAGCTTTTTTCTCATCATCTGGCCATGATTTAAATTTCCAAGTCATTTTATTTATACATATTCCCTCAAGAAACTTCAAAACTGAATACTAGCCAAACAAAACTGCAAAAGTAACGCTATTTCAAATTTTTATGCAACCGCATATACGTACTATGACAGAAATTCCCAATTATAACAAATTTTTTTAACCAATTTTGTTCATAGATGTTTATAAAGTGTCTCATGCTCACCTATTTTGCATCAATGAAATAAAATATGTTTTTCAATGTTTTCGTAACTTTTCCTACTTTTTTTAGGAATTTATTCGTTATCTTATAAACACAAGATATTGCAGGATATCTCTAAAGTGTTGTTCGGCATTTAGAATGTTGAACAATACTTAGAAAATATAACAATGTTGCTAAGAATTTCATATGACATAGGAATTTTACTTATAATCTCTATATAGCCTTGAATTTGTCATATAATATCATTACTTTACATTGCATTTCTTTTACACTTTGGTTTAACTTGACTTGCTTTCTGTATGAAAAGATGGGATCAATTTTCACAACTATCTGAATGGTTAGATTTTAAAACTTTTGCACAATGGCATGTTCTCGATGACACTACATTACTTTTAATATTTCTAGAACATATTATTATCAGTTTATCTATTGACTGAATTAAATTTCGATTCCATACCTGCGAAGTCCCTTGATAGAGAGTTTATGAAATAAAAGGCTTTCAAAATATAATAATATTTATAATAATGAATTATAAATTAAAGATTGGTAGATAGATATGCAATTAGCAATATAAATTTATACATTAATATGCAATTCCCCTTTAAAGTACAAGTAAAAGCATTCTTTTAAAAATGTTCTTATTAATTTATTTACTGTATCATGATATATGATGCATAAAATTTGACATTCGGTTTTGGAACCTTTATAAAAAAACATAAAACAATATATGTATCCATATTGTAATTTAGATTATGTAATGGCAATCAAATTGAAAATATTTCCATCATTAAATTATCGCATTCGATGCATTTTCATTACACTCTAAAACCTGAACTTGAAACATGACTAAAGTTTAGCAGATTGGGTCAACGTCTTAGTAAAGAAACCGAATTGACTTATATTTGAAGAGTTTAAGAAAGTTTCCAGACTTTACTTTTCGACTTAAAATGTGAATATAAAAGAACAACAATTTTTAGACATTAATTTCATGTCTGGTGAATATGAGCAGCCATATTCCATCTTGCTGCAGGCAAAGATAATTTGTATGAACCTTCCTAAATTAATAGTGTATTTATTAGGAGGAATGCAAATATGGATCTGTATACTTTATAAGTATACAGATCCATATTTGCATCCCAAAAGGGTTTATAGTACTTTTATAAAGTAATATAAATCCTTTTATTATTTACTAATGAAAATGTTTAATCTGTTGTTATAGAATTTTCTTAGAATAAAGATTAGCAGTCCCATCAATAAAACTGAGTATGCAATAGAAACAAAAATAAAGAAAAAAAATTGGCAATTTTTGAAAGTAAGGAATTATAATTTTACATTCCTGTACACAAAATAGATTAATAAGATTTGTATCTTAATATACTTTAGAGCACTAGGATTATGTCAATAGCCTGATTATAAAAATTTCTAATCTCAGCAAGATTGAAAATAAAAGGAGGGGAGATATACCACAATTTTTATATGCCATCACATTGAATTTCCTTATAGGGTGTATTTACAATAAAACAAAAATCAATAAATAAAATAGACTTAGAAATGCGAGTGACAGAATGTTAAAACTTTTTATTCATTTTTGTGATAGATAAATAATTTTATTCGCCTTTTGTTTTACAAAAAAACACAGTTTTCATTTTTTTTATGTGCATAATGCAATGAGAGAAAAAAAATGCGCTGTTTTGCAGTAATACACTGTTAATATTTTTGTAGAATTTTTTTTCTATTGATTTGCTGTTCAAAGAAAAAGTTTTTTTTTATATAAATTTATTGTCAATTTTCATTTAATGTTTATACAATAATCGTTAAGAAGTAATACATATAAAATTTTAAACAAATTATTAGCAGGAAAATTAAATAATTCTCTTATCTGCTTTGCTTGTTCCGAAAAAAAATTGGCAATGATGATTTTTTTCATGATTGGATGTCAATATATTAAAATAATTTTATTGGTCCAATTTATGATCGAAAGTGATGTGTATTATCTGATTATATATGATTGATTGAATTTCTTTAATTAGTAAAAAGCAATAGTTATACAAAATAATGGAAATCTACATTAGTCTTCAACTTAGATATCTCATTACACGTTTGAGAGACTTGAAACCAGAAAACCTATTTCTTGTTATGCTTTAAATAGTTTTAAATTATGATATTCGTGTGATAAAAGAAATTTTTGATCACATTATATGTGTTTTAATTTTATTCTTTAAAATCATCAATATTGCGAACATTTTTTGCTTTTAAAATATTTTCGCAAGAGAAATACCTCAAAAGTATCGAAATGAAACATTTAAAATATCTTTTATTTTATCTTTAGTAAATATTTTTATACTTAAATGTTTAAAAGTGCTCTTTCGAAACAAAATATGGAAATATTTGAAGAAATTTCAATTATATATCCATTTTACACCAATGATCTTTATTTTAAAACTTAAATAATCAATAAAACTTATTTTGAAGTATAAATAAATAAATAGCAGAAGGTGAATATAAAGCAAAGACATTAGAATCAAATTTACTAAAAGAAAAAAGAAAATCTCTCGGCAAGGTAGATTCCTTCTCATCTGAGTTACTGCTTTCGAACTCCTTTCAGTCCGTTGACAAAAACTAACGAAAACGGTCTTTCCGAAACATTCTCCATATTCTCCAAATAATGCCCTCTAACCCTTCATAAAATTGTGGACCTTGAATAAGGCCTCGAATACTTTTGGACTCGAATATTTTTTTGACGATTTCAACACCTTCTCTATAATTCGTATACATTTACCTATATTTTCGTTCTCTATGGTTTGTATATGTGTATGTTCTATATTTCGTATTCGTTCGTGAATTATTATACATTAAAGCAACCATAGATAATGTTTTTTTTTCAGTATTTATTTCAAAATAGATAATATTAAAATACAAATACCATGCAAATTATGTATAAATCTAGGCTTATTACAAATTTATATTATTGAAAATCTTTGAAGATTTTACTAAGTTCCAAAAAGTTTATATTATTCGGCAAGAACTTAATGTTTATTCTGCATTTCAAACATATTTGAAAAAATTAACTATCGTTTTCAAATATTTTTCTTTCAATTAAATGCAAACAATAAATTTTATTGTAGAAAGCGCGAATTTATAAAATGATTTTTCATTAATATTAAAAGAAAAAAATCGTCCACTTTTTTTAATTAATATAAGAATTCAGATCTTATTGTTGTGCATTTAAATATTTCGATTATTATTACTAACTGGAGTAAAAAAATTATCATCAGTTTTTTTTAAAAATATTCTTGCGAACTATTTATTTATTATTAACCATATAGCATTGACAAATTTTAGGCTTAACCACCTGTCATTGGGGAACATAGTCAATAGATTAACATGACAATTAACGATCAATTTTGGAAATAAATTTTGGTATTAGTCGGTTAATAGAAAGTACTCATATCTGAGTTATTTGCATTTGAACAACTTTAAATTATGGAAGTGGAATAAAGATAAAAACGTTATTTCATTTTTTTTCAAAATTCACAGCATAAATTGTTAATGATAGAAACAGTAAAATTTAGGGCTTGAAAACCAAATTTTAGTATTTCAATTATTGAAAAACATTAAATACAAAAGTTGTTTGTCTTAAAAAGGCGCAAATTTGACTAAATTAATTGATTTTCTTATCTTCAATATTAAGAAAGTTATTGTGAAATTTTCCACCCCCTTTGATATAAATGGCTTAATGGCTTATCTACGAACTCGTCAGAGTTTTTTAATTTATTATAGCATATTCCAAGCTCGTTAAAATCCAAACAAAAATGCTCTAGCTATATTGTTAACAATATAACATGTTCAATATATATATATATATATATATATATATATATATTGAACATTATATATTGTTAAAAAGAGAGAGAGAGAGAGAGAATTGCAAAAATTTTCTGGATGTCTTGTCTTGAGAACTATTGCAATAGAAAATCCTCCTATAAAGAATCTACCTAAAACGGTTGGAAATGTTTTTAATATGCTGTTTCTTAGTGAGTACAATAAAAGAGCATATTGTTTTCTTCTTTTTCTTACATTTTGTGTGCCATTTTCAAAGGGAACAATATTTTACCGAAATTTACATTCGTTTGCAGATGGAGTTTCAAAACAACGTACTCAGTTGTCGGCAGTTTGTGAAATAAAATTCTTACATCCATTGTCAGAAGTAATCCTAAAACTTCGAAAGGCTCGTTGTGAGACACAAAGAATAATTTTATTATGTGGAAGATGTTTTTGTCTGGAAGCCTCTCAGGAATGTAGCTATTTATTTCTCCATGAATTTTGATTCCTATTTGAGTAAGCATTTTCACGAATTTAATTTATAAAGTCTTCAAGAGCTTACTAAAAGTTCAGACTCGTGACTTTTTTGTAATCCTGCCTAAAATTACTCACAGAAAAGAAATTTGCTTCATAACTACAAAAATTTTGCATAAGAATGTTATGCAATTTTATATTAATGCTGCATATGACAGAAAACGGATTTGAAGTAAAGAAGGTAAAGAACACAAAATACCATTTTTTTAAAGAAATTTTCTTTAAAAGCTCAACTTGTTCTACATGGATTAATAACATATTAATTTTATTAATTTAAAATTATTTATATTATAATACCTTTTCATTTGTAGAAAAAAATTAATTATTTTGAGATTTTACAATAACTGTTAAAATTCGTACCTGAAAGTAAATGAAATTTTTTATTAAAGAATTACATGCTTTATTTCAAGATTTTTTAATGAAAATTTATATAATATTATTTTTAAAAGTACTATTTTTAAAACATTTTTCGGAACAATTAATTTATGCTTAACCCCAAACTAATCTTTTATTTCCATTTTTAACCCAATATTAATTTTTCATTTTCATTTTCCATGATGTTATATTTATTTTTGTTCAATGGCAATCGAAAGTATCGTTTGAAAAATTATTCTTGTACTTGCGGTCTTAGGATTAAAGTTTATTCATCCAATTTATTGTATTTTCAGTAAGTTAAAGAATTAATATGGAAGAATTAATATTTTAAAAATTTTCATCTTGTTATTTAATGACTGAAAAATACAAATTTAATTTAATCAGTCTATTGCAAAATAATGAGAATGTATGTTTAAAAAATGTAAATGCTCTAAAATAAAAATGAAAATGTTAATCGTACTTGAATTAGATTAACGACTGAAGAAAAAAAATTCTATTTTGTCTTAACTTTATTGCTGTTACTAATGGAAGATGGTCTAGCCTCGCAAATAGTTGTACCTGATAATTTGAATTAAAAGCAGCTGTATAAAGATTCAATGAAATGGTCTGAACATTCACATACAGGTTTGTTTAGATTTAATTGGTGCTATTCGACAACAATCACTAACAACGAATTTTGCGCCAACCATATTGGCATTTTATGTACATGGCTCAAACAATTGAGAGTACACCTTACTTTTACTTGATAAATCTGACTTTCAATATAAATAAAACTTTACCGACAAGTGCAAACATGTTTTTATTTTTACACATAACAAATGGTTTAATTTAAAGTAAAAACAAAGAAAAATCAACGTAAAACCTCTAAACTGAAAAATTCCAGAAGCATTTTAAATAAACATAAGCAGATTTTTGTCTCAAAAAATTGAGAATACACCAGTGATCTTTCCACCATCTCGCAAAGAAAAAAAGTGTCAGTATTTAATTGCATGCCTTTTGGCTTTTATAATGGCCTTTAAACGTCCTAGTGCCGATTCGACCAACTTTTGGTGGTACCCTGAAGATATTTTACACCATTCTTCTTGCAAACTTGTTTTAAATGGGTTTTGTATCTAATTTTGTGTTTTTGAACCACTATTTCGAGTGTGACCCACAGATATTCAATGACATTGATGTCGGGGTATTGTGGTGGTGTGTGTAAATGCTGTTTACAATGAAAAATACGCCATATTTTGACATTACGTGCATTGTGTTTGGAGTCGTTTTTCTGCTGGAAAATGAAATTTTCTTCTAAACCCAATTTTTAGCACTTTCCTTTAGAATACTGAGACCATATAGTTCATCCAACTTGCTGCAGGAACTTCTCAAATCATCGGCAGAAGTGTAAGTGCTGAAACTGTGCGAAATGTAATTAGACAAGTTGGATATAAAAATCGAATTGTTAGAGAGAAACCGTTCATCAGGTTGCAAATTCTGAAAAAGCGTTTAAAATATACAAAAACTCATCAATTTAAGACCAATAACTTTTGGAAGAAGGTTATATTTAGTGAGGGAAAAAAATTCAACATTTTTGGCAGCCGTCGCACTGTATGGAGAAAGCTTAATACTATTTTGGATCCAAAAAATTTACACCCTACAGTTTAACATGGCGGTGACTGCGTCATGCTTTGGAGATGTATGACTTCATCCGGGGTAGGAAATTTAGTTTATAAAGATGACATTATGAGTCATATGGTTTACTTGGATAAACGTCGCAGCGATCTAAAGGAAAGTACTAAAAATTCTGTTATTAAAAGACTATTGAATTAAGGTAATCACTTTGAAATTTTTAATAGCTTTCTATTGCAATTATTACCTAAACTTTTAATCTCTATCTTATTTAACATGTTTATTGTTCTTTTATATTCACATAGATTTTTCGAAAGTATAAGATGCAGCATATGAAAAGTATCTAGTCGTTTTATCGTGGTCTTTAAGGATGAAACAGAATGAATTATTAATGAAGATTGCAAACTAATAAATAATTCTTTGTATAATTATTTTAATTTGTTATTAATGAATTTCTTTCGTTTCTCGCTTTTAAAATAATATATATTTATCAGTGCACGTGGAAAACTTTCGACTTTTTCAAAATAAAAGCTGATAATATATGACGCATTAGTGCAACTGCAATTAAATGTGGAAAGGAAGGTAATTATTTAGGTTATTCTCTTTTATAATCTGGAAGATTATTGTGAGTGCTTGAACCATATAGCAGTATACTCATTATTTATCTTCAAACATGATTTTTACTCACCCATCTTTTCGATTTTACTAAGACCAAAAAACTGTTTCTGATTGTCATTGTTTTAGTGGCATTTACCTCCTAGATGGCGATATAATTCTATCATGCTAAGGAAGTGTTCATCATTTATTTGCTTTATTGTTTTTTTTTCTATAATAGTAATCTCATTTTCTGTTATTAAATAGATTCTGTAATAAATTAAAATCACATTTAAAAATTTGTTCTTTTTGAATCGTATTTTCGTCTATGATATTAAGGAAACGATAATTCACATAAAGCTACCAAATTTTGTAGGGGGACTATTGAGAACATGGAAAAAAGGGATCCGCGAAAAAAATTAGTTACAAAAGTTGCCGATAGCAGGAAATGTGGCGTTTTACGCTTTAAGGCAGCTGAAATTTTGCCTAAAAAAGGATGGGGATTGCAAAATGCAAAATCCCGATTACGTAGTCGACATCAGCGCCAGTATTTTGAGTTATAAAAGAGAAGCGGAACATTGAAAATCATTTCAAGTATCAGTTGACTTGTAAAATGCGTCTCACTTTAGCACAGCGCGCATTATTTGTAAAGCACTTTTATCTTAATCAATCCAATGCAGCGGTCGCTCTTCGCGAATTTAGAAGACAAAACAATTTAAATAAAGAATCTGTATCAATTAATGCAGTGAAAGCAATGATTAAAAAATTTGAAAAAAAGGTTCTCTCGCAACTCGGCCTGGTAGAGGGCAGAAACCGGTATCGGAGGTTACGATCACAGATGTTGCGACTGCAATCGTTGAACGAAATCAGACGAGCACTGCTGGTAATAGCAGCACACGGGGAATTGCCCGACAACTGGATGCTAGTGCTTCAACAGTATGGAGAATTTTAAGAAAAATCCTTCAATTTTACCCATATAATAATAGCCTTTTGCATGAATTAAAACCTACAGATTATGATCTTCGATTAACCTTTGCTTTGACATTTCTTGCCAGGATGGAGTTCGACGAGGCTTGGCCTTGGACAATTCTCTGGAGTGATGAGGTCCATTTTTATTTGAATGGGACTGTTAACACTCAGAATTCTAGAATTTGGGCATCTGAACAACCCCATGCATTTCAAGAAATCCCACTCCATTCTCAAAAAAATAACTGTTTGGTGCAGTTTTACAACAGATTTTATCATCGGATCATATTTTTTTTAGACTAATCAGGAATCTGTTCCGTAAATGCTAAAAGATATCATGATATGCTGAGTAGTTTGGTTATCCACAAATCTAGTGAAGGCAATGCTTAGATAAAATTGTCTTTATGCAGGGTGGAGCACCACCACATAGTGATACCTCTGTACAGAAACTGTTGCGTCGTTACTTTACAGAAGAAAGAGTCATTAGTCGCTGTTTTCGTGTTGCATGGACACCTCGCTTCCCGGATCTAACCCCATGTGACTTTTTTCTGTGCGTTTTTAAAATCGAAGATTTATCTTGGTGAAGTCCCGAACTGATCAGTTTTAAAGGAAAACATAACACGAACTGTTATGAACATGCCTCCTGAAATGTTGCATTCAGCTGTAGAGAGTACGGTGTATAAAATGCAATGCTTAGTCCAAGAAAAGGGAGGTCATATTGAAAGAAGCCGATGTCTTCCCCGAAAAGGCAATTCTACGGAATGAAAACAAAGAATAAAAAGGAAGTCGAATAGAATCTCCTCTTTTTAAAAAAAAAATTGTAACCATTTACAAAATTTATTTTTTCGAATAAAGCACTTGTGGAAAAATTAATTTTTTGCTATTCATTTATCTGTTTACTTACCTATTTAAAATTTTATCGTGATGTTAAATTTTAGATCAAAAGCGCCACATTTCCCTTATCGGTAACTTTCCGGACTAATTTTTTTTTCGCAGATTCCTTTTTCCCATGTCGTGAATAGTCCCCCTGGAAATTTGGTGGCTTTGCAGCTGACAGTTCGAGCTACAGAGGTCTTTCAGTACCGTCAATTTAAAAAATCACCCTGTACAATGATTTTAAAAACTCATTAAAATTTTGTCATTATAATAATCTTGAAAATAAGAAAATATTCTTGAATAAGAAAATCAATATGATCAGTCTATATTTTTAAACATTGATGCTTGTTGGCTTGTTTCTTTGTTTTTTTTAATGATGTGCATAGGGAGATTTTGAGAAATAACGCCAATAAATCCAAACCAGTTATTTTTGTTTTGGATTTTGATGATTTACTGAAATTTGCTTGAGTTGATTGCATTCAGAAAGAATATGCACTAATGGCTTCAGAGCGTGTTTAGAGAATTCTTGCTCTTTTATAACTGAAAAAACTGGCTTCCTTCTAAAGGGATTTTTTCCGAATTACTATATAGTAAAAATTTATTTCACATAAGAGAGATTCGAGGATTTCGAAATATATCCCTTCCTCTCTGATTTTTTGGCATGCCTGTTGAATCATTTCAATAGCTGCTTGAAATTCAATCTAGATCTAAGATCCCTTATAAATATGCCACAAAAAATTCGCGATGCCTATAAAAATTAGAAAACAACTATTATATAGAGTATTTTTCGTATAAGATAAGACCATATAACTATTGCCATGTCGCAAAATTACTCCAAACAGAATTTATTCCTTCAGTAGGTTTCATTTCGATTAAATGTGGATAAATTGACCAAAAACTGGTCCATTCTAATAAAAAATGCCACGTCTGACAACATTTGCAGATGGAAAGTTTTACTAACTCTTTTAAATAACAACTTCCCTTAAAATTCGGAGGCCCGAAATTCTAAAAAAGAGCGTTGATTCCTTTCAGTGTCCGAGAATTCTCGTTTAAGGACAAAAAACGAAATAGTAGAAGTCCCCCTGATATATGTCCCTTTTCATATCAGATATACATACAGAAAGAAGTTACAAAAGCTATCACCTGCGTTTCTAATTATCGAAAACAGCTGTTCGCGGAATGGTCCACAGTGAGGTATTACCCGAATCTCTCCTAAAATACTTTCACGTTGTAAATTACGCTTTCGAAAATCGTCATGACAACATCATTCTAATTTTGTTTTAGTCTGTATTCTCTTTTAGTTTGTTCACTTCCACAAAGCAGAAATTACGAAAAGTTTCTTTACATAAAAGTAAGCTCAAAACCACCTCTTTTTGGGGGAGGGAGATTATTTTTGTACGTAGGAGGGAAGAATAATAGTTTTATGGAGGGATGTGGGATAGACAGTATCGTTATCTGTTTCCGCTACTTTTTTCCTCTCAAACAATTTGTTTTGAAGTCGTTTGAGTGCGAAATTGATCTTTTGAAAGCGGTTTTTGGCCTTCATTTCAATAGTTTTCAGAGATAATGAGATTTGTCAATCCCGTCTTTCCTGTCTGGAGGTGGTATTCGTTTTCGAATTGAATTCCCAGCTGTGATCATATTGTATATTCATACAAAATAGTCTGATTTGCGGATGATTTGCTTCGTTTAATGATATGTTTGCTTTGGAGAAATTTTATTGGTTTAAGATTCTGCACTTTTTTACTATTATTTTAGAATTTAAAAGTGTCAGAAAAGTTCCGACGTGGTATTTTGTACTTGAATGCAATCATCTCCTCAGTGCCTTCAAGTTGTTCGTTCCGCAGTATGTTGGCAAAATTCTAAGTATGAACACATGCGTATAACCGAGTTTTTCCATCTCTAAAATTTTGCTGTTATTTATGGTGACATTGACTCCATGTCTCTGAAACTGCTTTTAATCTGAATAATGCAAAAAGAATAAAAGAATATTCTTAAAATAATACGTTAAAATATTGTGTATGTATGTTTTTTTTTTCATTTTTGTTTCTTAAATTTTAACAATTATTAACGTTAGTGTAATAATTCCTTAATATCTAAACGAAGTAAATATTCATTAAAAGATTGTTTAGGCTTTTCTTAAAATATCTTTCCAGCATTAAGTATTATAACATTTAACATTTTTAATATTAATATTTTTAATATTTTTGGCAATTACATGATTTTCAGAATGCATTGTGCTTCAAAAATAAATTACAATGCTGCTTACAAAAGGCAAAAAAAGAAAAATAATAATGGAGTCCTTATTTCTCCATATCTCTGGCCGCGTGAGGAAATTCATGTCTCCAGTTATAGATTAAAGAAAATATAACCTGCAGTTCAGCAGTAATCATGTATTTTAAGAAGGAAACATGATGTTATACATTTTTCATTTAATTGCATATAATCAGAATCTTAATTTCACTTAATTTAATTTATATAATCAGATTTTCTAAATTTCAGAGCTCTACGAAGAAAATGAACGAAACTGCGATAATTATATTTTACCCATGTAAAAGACTGGTGTCGGTTTAAAATAAGTTTTCTGAAAATGGAATTAGATTTAATTTTATTTCAAAAAATTTATTTTTATTCCATCTCCGTATTTTGAAAAGCAAAAGAGAGAGAACGATTTTCAGTGATTTCATGATAATGATTTTTGTTTCTAATTCGAAATGATGGTAAAAAGATCTACTACAAAGCAAAAATTACATTACTGGATTTTTATTATTTACGGCAATTTTTGCAATTTCCTGTAGTATGCTTTTTAAATCAGGCAAGTATTCGGCTGCATTAAATCAAAGGACATAGAAATGAACGAATTTATTATTTTCTTCAAATTTATTCTATATGATTCTCTAATTAATAAAAAGCCTTTGTTTTCGAAATATATCTCATCTATTCATTTTTATTTGCTTTTTTTATTTTCATAAAAGAGCAAACGATGTAAAATTCAAAAGATTTCTAGTAATTTCAATCATACGACAGAAAAAAAACTGTTGATTATCAACCAGAAAAGAAATTTAAAACATTTTCAGAGCATTTCCTTGAGGGGAAAATACTCATTTAATGTATAAGATTGAAAGGAATAAAATTTGAAAATAAATTGTTTCTCGTTCATAGTTTCTCTTCAAAACCTAAAGAAGAAAAGTATTTCGAATCCTTATTATGTTCCGCCATGCATTAGTTCCGCCATGTTCCTCTCATATATTAGTTTGCTCTTTTTTACTTCATTATCCTGTCTTTTGTTTCTAATATGATGCCAAAATTTTATTTCAAATTAAAATTCCACTGAGACAGAAACAGTAATTCAGATAAAATTTGAAAACTATTATTTCGAAGATCTCAGCTCAGAAATATTTCAAAAATGGGAAAAAAATATCATGTCTAAAAGGAAAATAACTTTTTTATTTGAATATCTTTTTAGTCTTTCTGCTTCCTATTTTTTTTAAAAAATTGACAGTTTCTAACATTTTTGATTAAATATTTTTTTTTAATTAAACCTTCAAACTTTAACTCAATACATATATTTTGTTTTTGAGCTTGGACTAAGTTCTTTGACATAAAGAATTCCTTTTTCCAATAAGCATATTCGATTTTCATTCCTATGCCATGAAGCATAAAAATAAAAAAATATTTATATACAAAGGCTTTTTTAATCATGCATGTATGTATTCAAAGTGAAGAAAAATATAAATTATTTTTAATTATTGCATTCATTTAATTTAGGCTTTGTCATTCCGCTTAGTCACCCATTTTGTCTTAAAACTAATTAAAATCATTTATTTTAAAAGAAATTGTAAGAATCATAATGAGAATGAGATTTAATTTCCCGTATATGAAATACAGAGAAAATATTGTGTTTTTCAAAAAATTCAAACTTGAGATTTTGGCAAATCTCTACGCTTTAGACTCCCCTGAGTTCAAAGAGACATTTTTGAGAAATGTCCGTTCTTCTGTATGAGACAGTTGTACAGCGTTTTGAACTAGACAGTTGAAATTTAGTACATGCTTTTTACACCAAATTTGCATATTTCTATCGAAATTTGACCAAACTCTGTTCTGAGTAAGTCTGTCTGTACGGCTGTTTGAATATAAGTTAACACGATAACTGCAAAATGAAGAGAACTAGATAGATAAAATTCGATCTAGATAGCTAGATAGATCGAGAGCTAGATAGATAGGAAATTTACAGTCTATCTATCTGTACTTTTGGAGACATGTAACGAGAAAAACACGATGATTTAATTGAAACTCGGTGCATGATTTTATGACTACGAGTTTAATTTGTTCTTTGTTAAATTTTTGTTTCAATCGATTAGTAAAACGCGTCTAAAACACAAATTCGATACTATTAGTGAAATGGCAGGAATTTACTACTAAAATTCTGAATAAGGATCCCACGATAGATTCAGTAAAAATGTTTAATTCATATCAAGGTTATAAATATTGTACGTCAATACCATGGAAGGCGTCCTCTGGAATAATACCTTAAGGAGGGAATTTTCGAGAAAGGTTTGAACAGGCCACTCTGGCTTGTTCTTTAATTTTAAAATTATCACACATAACATCGAATTTACAGTTTGATAGTATGTAGATCATAATATGTACCAGCATATTGGTTTGCTCAAAACTTTCTCGTATACCCTCTAATAAATGTTTTAACCATGGCCAAAAAATAGTTGCAAAATAGAGATATTTCGCTTGAATCTAACGTTTTTAATGAATTTAGCAAGACAATTTTTATACAACTTTTTTGTTGTACGTTTGGAACCGAAATTTCATATGGAAAGATAGCTATTAATCAGATGATAACATAACGAATTTCATTGATTTAAGTCATTGCGTTTATGTTTTATAGCGTTTACAGGCATGCGAGAGTACAAACTGACAGAAGAACAATTCATAGATAGAGTTCGTTCAAAATTTGATAAGAATCTATATTTTACACACTTTTCTTTGTATTTATCGATTTCCCTTATATTCTAACAGCCAGGCATGCAAACTTCCTATGATGGATTTTATTCAAAATTTAAAAGAAATCTACAAATTTGGTCGTAAATCTATATAAAAATTTTCATCTGTATAGTTCAGTGGCAATTTTGAGTTATTATTTTCACAGACAGAAAAACATAATTCCAAAACTATTTTTTTTTAAACTCAGGGAGGACTAAAACGTGGAAATTCGTCAGTCTCGATTCAATTTTTTTTAATTTCAATATTTCCACTATACTTCGCAAGTAAAAAGCCGTTATTTAAGTTTTGTGGAAAGTAATTAAGGATTAATTTAGAGAAATAGCATTGATAATATTCGGAAACATCCGTTTGCATACAACATATGTACATTCGTCAATAAAATAAATCTAACACCACTGTAACTTTTTTATTCATTATTGCATCTCCTCAAAATTGGTGTCTTAAAAATAGCTCGAGAGGACAACTTTATTGCAATCAATAAACTGATAACCCAGTTAATTAACTCGTTTAATTAACTAAAGTCGTTAACGATAGTAGTTATTTAACTGTTATATTTCGAACTCTTTTCCATTACGGCTAACAATCTCTCTATCTCTCTATCTATCTATCTCTCTATCTCTCTCTCTCTCTCTCTCTCTCTCTCTCATTCTCTCTCTATCTCTCTCTCTCATTCTCTCTCTATCTGTCTCTCTCATTCTCTCTCTATCTCTCTCTCTCTCTCATTCTCTCTCTATCTCTCTCTCATTCTCTCTCTTCTCTCTCTCTTTCTCTCTCTCTCTGTCTGTCTCTCTTCTCTTTCTCTCATTTTCTCTCTTTTATCCGATTTGTCGACATGAAATTAATTTCTCAATGAAATTTTGTGGAATTCCGATGATAATTTCGAGAGTTAGAGAGTTTTAAAAATGCAGCTACCAATGTTAAATGAGTCTTAAGAATTTTCGACGATTCTTAGGAAATAATTGCATATTTCTCAAAAAAATTTATACACCAAAGAAAATTATCTCATTTATTTAAGTCACGAAATAAATGTAGAAATTTAGTATTTTTCAGGAATTCTTATACATGAATGTGGAAAAAAAGTGAATTGCAAAACAGTAAAATTTTTTCATGCGAGCAAAAGTAACGCTCCAAAATGTCTGAATTTAAAAAATGTGAGAATACCACATAAATTTTCAAAATATTCACAAAAATTGCAAAATTTCCTCAATCGATTTCCAACGCCCACTTTTTGAAGCACCATTTATTAAATTCATTTATATTTACAAATTTATTTTTTGTGGGCGGCTATTATAATATCGCAGTCAGGCGATTTTATTTTAATATGAATTTTGCTTCCTTTAGTAACTAATGATAATTTTTTTAAATTAATTAATTTCCTTTCAAACGTTATAAAATTTGAATGCAAGACTGTTGAGTAAAGGAATGTAAAATCAATTTTCACTTTTATCAGCAGTTAATGTTTAGAAGTAATTGAAATAATTACCGAAACGAATCCGGCTGTTTCTTATCATTCAGTAAGTTAATTAACTCTAAAATATTGAAGTTATTTAACTTTTATTATTTATATATTCAATCAATTAATGCTGTGCACTCATTCATAAATTTATTTGATTGGATAGAGGATATTTTCAGAATATCCTTAAAATGATTCCCTCAGAGTTATAAGGTATTTGCCTCTTTGCAGCTGCATTTGTGTCAAAACACAATTTTAATGTCCTAGTTCAAAAACTCTTTGTATGATAATATGTTATGTTTGATTCGTTTGAATTTTTTCATCCGATTTGCATCAGCCATTGCATCACAGATAGAATGTCCATATCTCTGTTTTTTTTATATATTTCATGGTACTTTTTTCCCCTTTCAATAAATGAGTAGTTTTCATACGTTTCATAGCACAGTTTTTAGGTTTCATACCAGCCAACAAGTATTCACATATTACAAACGAACTTAAAAATGTAATAAAATCTATAAAGATTTTCAGCCAACTCACCTTTCTAAACTCCATAATTTTTCCATTTTCTACCAAAATATGCTTTTTTTAGATTTCTTCGCTGACCGCATACAATTCAGCATACCTTTTAAATTTCAAATTTTCGATTGATCGAATCTAAAATTTGGTAAAGAACAATTCAGATATCAAAATTATAAATTGAATTTCACGTTTATAGTATATTACATTTATGAAAAATCACATTTCAGTGCTTAAGAATTAAAATCTATCTTTTTAATTTATGAGTCTAATGTTTAAATCTTTACAAAATTCCATCCATACAGGGTTTTTATTATTATCATTTATAATATTAACATGGATTTAAGTGCACATGTAGAAAGACTTTTTAAGACTTATTTCGTCCAAAATTTGAATCAAATTAATGATTTTGATCCATAGATCATATTACATATTTCATCTTTCTAACTTGTCCCATTTTCGAGTTAGCCTATAATTTCAAATATTCTTTTTTTTTCGGGCTCAGAAATGTGAAGATACACTGAAATCCAGGTATCAATTTATTTGAAAACTGTTTTGCCCTGTATAATTTTGTACTCGGACACGTAAAAAATATTTTTTCCAGACATTGTTCCGTCACCATAAATATTACTCTCATGCAGCCCTATAATCAGAAAAGTGAAATTTTATCCAACAAATTAACTTTTATTTTCCAATATTTTCATAATTTAACATTTTATTATTATAGTATTATTAGAAAAATTTTAACACTTAATATTTACTTGAGCATTGAAAAAATTAAATATTGTTTAGCTCTATATAAAAGCCGAATATATATTATTTTTATTATAATGAAATAACCATGTGAAAATGAATCTCTTATGCCTTTAACAATCGTTTCCGCCTGAAAATAAAATTATCTGATTTTAATATACACCGATAATTTCATTGGCTAAAAATGTTTTTATGGAACTCGCATTTCACCAATCAGTGATTCAAAAAAAAATTTAAAAAATAGGAAAATGAATTAATATATTCTTCTAGTTTTAAAATGTCATCTCTGTAGCAGAATATATTGATATATAAATATGCTCGGGCTGTGCGTACAGTATTCGATCAATATTTTGATATGCTTGTTTTTTCCTGTTATAACGATGATATTTTAAACAACATTAATTCATTTTTGTCTTCCTTTTGATTTTGTCACATTTAGATGAATACTGATATCACGCTAAATATACTTGGTAAAGCACCCTTATATATCGGCTAAGGAACTAGTGTGAAACGGCATGTAAATAAAAAGACATCCAATCAAAATTTTAAGAAACAACTTTTATTTTTATATCTTAATGCTTGTAATACAAATTTACTGAAAAGTAATCGTTTTAAAATTTTTAAGATAGTTTTAAAGCGGATAGTTAAATTTTGAAATTAAATATCGCTACGGAAAATAAATTCTCCACACAAAGATTTTTTTTAACTTAGGTTCCAACAATATATTCCAATGCTGCAATGAAATTGGAAACAAACTATATTTTCTCTAACCAAAGTAGCAATATCACTCCTTAAATTCAACAATCCAGAATAATTGGCCGCATAAATGTTCCAACTTCTGTTCCCCTGATTAAAGAAATAAAGAACATCCAAATCAGCTGCTCTTTTCACAAAATAACGCTAAAGAATAATTAATTTGGGGGCTTCCGAAAGAGCAATGAAGGTTATTCATTTGTCGCCAGTAGAATCTCTCACTTACCACATTGTTCCATTCGGGACGATCCACATGATTTATCGCCCTTCATTGGAAAAATTCCCAAAAGATTTACAGATAGAAATGTCTCGGATTTCCCCCTCGCTCCTTCTATGTGGGAAACGGGAATTAAGAGATTTACTTTAGATGGAAATTTTGTTCTTTATATTCCGGGGATTAATCTCTTAATGAAAGAACGCTGCTGTGCAGGACGAGAATTTGCATGCGGCGTTAAGAAAATTGAGTCGTTTTCGGCACGGGAGAATGAGTCGGCTTATCGGTTTGTCGTAATTGCCTTGAATATTCTTACCCCCATATTTTACGTCGAATAACTTTACTTTAAAGAACATTCGGATAGTTTTAAACTAAGGGGAGTTCTATAATTTATTCTTTATAGAACTGCAGTTTGGGAATTTAGAGAAAAAATTTTAAACAGTAATTCCATATGCTACAAATTATCCCAGTGATTCACATATCTAGTTTCTAGTCTTTTTCGTCCCCTTTTTTTAAATATTGTTCCAAATAATGTTTGTTTCTTTTTACTATAATAAATACAGTACACTCCCGAATATCCGGTTCGCAACTGTCTGGCTTAGTTTTCTTTTATCATAATTAAATGAGGAAGTCAAGGCGCTGCATTAGCAGCATTGCCAAGGCATTAGAAGCGGGCTAAAATGAAGAAGCAGTCGTCTATTAAGGACTTTTTCAAAAACTAAAGCTGTAATTATTTTACTGATATCTTAGGGTTGCCTCTTCATATCTGTGCAATCATTTATCAGTGAAAAATGAAATCAGTTAGATTCAATTTTCTTAAGAATTAGGCCTACGATTTACGCTAAAGTTTTGTTAAACGTTTCCAGCATTTAACTCAGACCATACAGAGTTTATGTTAAAATGTGAACAGTTTATATCCTTTAACTTACTTTTTATCAAAGAAATTCTTGAAACGTGCAGTGCAGTATATAAACATATATAAACTACCAGTACAGAGACTTTTATTTTAACTCCACACGTTACCGGCAACTGCTTCTATGATTCACCAGGTGGCGGACGCATTCACATTCTACGTGGCTTGAGATAAATGGATGGCTTAATACTCAATAAGAAATGAGAAAATACGTATTATAACAGCGAGTTTTGGTATAATAAACTTTGCCTTCTGGTATTCTTCTTCTTAGTGTTTGTTATGGCCGACCGCTATCTTTAACACAATCCATCCATATTACTGACAAATTCTCGAAATGCCTTCTGGTATTGATGGGCAAAGAAATGAGCTCATAGAACTCCGGTGTATCCAGCTGTCGAATAATTCAAATTTATTGAAAAAAAATATTTCTGAAATTTAAAAAAAAAACATATTTGTCAAAATTTAGAAAACAATTGCATGGGAACTGATTTGATATCTTTAAAAACGTAATTTATTTTAATCTTAAAATAGAGTTTGAGCTATCATATTTTCTGACATTAATGCTGAAAACTCAAAAATCCTGTTTAATTTTAAATTGATTAAAAATTCTAGTGAAAATTACACATAAAATGAAATGCACATTCATACCATATAAAATATATTTATGCCAAATTTAGTAAATCTAAGTCAACAGTCATGGACATAGAAAGCCAACAAGCATGGATTCTCTATTTATTAATGGTATAGACTGTAACATTTTCTTCTCTGTATATTTCTTTTACAAGAGACTAAAAGTGCTATCGTTTACAAAAGAGTAAATTTGTGGATCCCTTGTAATAAATGCCCTGACAATTTAAGAAAAAGTAACTAACCCAAATAACTGAAGGAGGAATAATTTTATCAAGACTCTTTTCACTTCACCATTCTACAAAAAATGAAATAAATGAAATAAAAACAGGTTGCATGTAGTTCGCATGAGATTGCAATAGAATTATTGCTCAAATATACACAAAAACCCAATCTTATTAAAGTTCATATTTTGGTTTTTATTTTTTAGACGTTTAAAAATCGAACTTTTTGAAAGCAGTTTTTATATTATTTGGGATTTTTTTTCCTTTTCAAGATATTTTTATTTCAGAAAATAAATAACCTTTCAGATTAATTTTATTTTAACTTCATCTTCAATGTAATAAACAAAAGAAATAAATTTATATTTTTAGGAAAATTTCAATTTTCAATGCTTTCTTATATTCGAGTACTAGTTCTTTATCAAGTAAAAATCATCCAAGTCAAATATTCAAAGGCAGAACAAAAATTAAACCCATGAACACTGAATTTTCTCGAAAGATCTAAGAAAGTTTAATAAGTTAGAAGAGTTTCTATTACTTCTTTTCATTTTGAAATATTTAATTTTTGATATGTTTTTCTTTCAACATTTCTAGGAGCTTTTTTATTTCTTTTCTCAAAGAAGAAAAAGCAAATGACTATTAGAAAAATTCAATGAGTAGCAGTTTTATCATTTCAATTAAAAGAAATGTAAATATTTAATGTAGCAAGAAACTTGGAAATGATCACAAGAATTTGTTTTTAAGTTTTATTGAAAACACAAGATGTCAAAGAAATGGATAAGAACTTTTTTTTTCTATTTACTCTTGATTTTTTATGTTTGCTTTATCTAAATATGTTTGAACCGAAATGTTTAAAAAGTGTTTTAGAGATTTTTATCTGTAATTCCTTTTTCTTTTCCTTTTTTTGTCATAAGATAAATACTAGAAATGAAATAAAGGGAATTTTTTAAAGCAAATAATATTCATTCAACTACATAAAAAGGTTATTTCATTAAAATCGAAATAAATATTCTATTTCTTCCTATACAAATCCCAAATCTAATATCTTTTGCTTTATATCAATTTTAATAATATTGCAATGAATCATATATTGTACTTTATGCAAAGTACATTTTCAGAAAATTCTAAAGGAAATTTTAATATTTTAATAACCAATAAAAGTAAAAAAAGTACAAGTAAACTCTAAGAATTTTAAATTTAAATTCTGAATAATTGCCTGCATTTTTATACAATATTTTACAAATGTATATTATTTCAAAAAAAACTGAAATAAATTTCAAAAAAGGTATCGAAATTATTTTTTCATTTTCTCATATATTATAATCGTAAAAAGATGCCAAATAAATATTTCGAGGAAATTTGAAATTTTAATATTTCCTCGGAAAATCCCTTATTGATAGAAAAAAATTTCTTGCAAATATGTCTGTCTATGCAACCAAAAATGAATATCAATGAAATTTTGCAGACAATTCTCTTCTTTCTGTTTATACCTCCGGTGTAGACTATCAAATAGAAAAGTACATTTTGTACGGTTTCATATAAATTAAAATTTGTTTCTGAAAAGGCAGATATTATTCTAAAAGAATATTGCAACCATCGAAAAGTTTTGCTTTGAGATTTTGATGACGGTCTAAATTTCAGAACACATTTTTTAGGATTATGTCTGTTTTTGAAAATGATAACTAATAAACACGGGAGTATGAAATTTTATATTTTGTCTTTACATCAAATCCATAGGTTTCTGTCAAAATTATGGCCAATATCCATTGAAAGGAAATATGTACGTTCATTTGATTGAGAACACATTAATTACAAAATCTTGAAAAGTTAGAGGGATAAAGTTTGATACAAAGTTTTATCATTAGAATTGTAGGTATGCGAAAGTTTTGAACCCTATCTATCGACCGTCACTCATCTGTATATTAGAGTGTATGTAAATGCAATAATTCAAGAATATATATTTAATTAAGTAAATGAAACTTGATATGCAAGCTTGTAAACGAAATTAAACATCTTTATTGGAATTTTAATTAAATTCCTCAACAAAGAAAGCTCCTAAAATGCATATTTGTCTTTCTTTTATATTACTAAACACAAAATATTTCATACTGCATAGATATGCAATAACGCTTGTGGTTGAAGGGTTGTAGATTTCGCCGTGACCTTCAAAGCTTTGCTACCTCCATCTCTATACTTCGAGTTATCTTCAGGCTATGCAAGAGAATTGAAAATGCAATGTTGCATTTTTTAAGTATACAGTAATCTAAGGAGAGGATACTCTCTTTATTACGGGATTAGAAATAATATGATTTTTTTTATCATTTTCTCTTTTGTAAAGCTTAATGGAAAAGAAATAAACTGAAAATATTCATGAGATAAATGAAAAGCTCAATGCACGGTGGAATTGATCTTATGAAATGAAAAACAGGTGGAATAATTTTTTATTTAATGTGACGGAATTTCTACGGATTTCACAACAAGAGTGTAATGCAGCAGGGAATTGCGGTAAGCAACAGAAAGACGAGAAAATCGTTTGCGGCTTTTCCAAAAGCAGGTGGTTTTTTTTCTTTCGTTTGCTTTCTGTTTCAAATGCAAAAAATAATAATAATAATAATAATAATGTCTTTTTTTGTTGAAATCTCCTGCCCTATTCTCTTTTAAAAAGGTCAACGAATTTTTCTTTCAAGTTTAAATTGGCATAAAATCAGAATTTACTACAAAACGAAATTTAATTTCGAATATTAATTCGTTTGCTCTCTGCATATAGATTTTTATAAGGTAATAAAGAAATCAGTTGAGATTTCTATAAACATCAAGTTCTTTATTTCAGTCTACATTAGAGAATAAATCGACAGTGACGAATAATGTATTGAAAAAAAAATTATTAGGTTTATTTTCGTGAAATCATAAAAAAATTAGAAGTAAATAAAGTAGAAGTTCCATCCGTAAAAATGTCGATTATTCTTTAGTAAATCTTTATTCATCATTGGAAATAAAAGCTTTCTCAGTTAAATCGCTTTTACTGTTTAGTAAACCGAAACTCTTCTTTATACATTTTTAACTATTCAGTAAAAACAAATGGCTTAAATGTAAGTTAATGAGTTGTTATAAATTTATTACTATATTATTTATTTTGTGAAATAGTGAACTAGCATATCAATCAATAAACTAAATAGGGTACAGAGCATACAGTTTTTCTTTAATTATTATTTTAACTGACAGTCCAAAAGTATTCATTAACGAATAATGACCTATTCGTACCTAAATTCCACTATATTCATTCGTGTGTGTAGCAATATCATTCTCCAATAAGCAAATCTAATGTGAGACAATATGTACTGATGTCTTTCATTTGAATTCTGCAATTTCAAAATTAATTATTTTTCAAAGCATGATTTTAGAGAACAATTATTCTCTTTTTAATAAAATAATTTGGGGTAAAAAAATCTAATGAAACGGTCTAAATTATTTCTTGATACTCTGTCTAAAAATATTAATTCTTTTAATTGAATGAAAAAAAAAATCCTTTCTAAGAAAATTGAATGTTTTTGACATTATGATCTTTCTTTATTTAAAAGAATGATTACAGTAATAAAAGAATCTGAACTTTGATCCAAAAATATGTCTGTCAAAATCAACTGAACTGCAAAATCCTCATAAAAATCCCTTAATATAAATCCTCTATTGTTAAAAGCAAAATTCGTTATCTTCATGAAAAGTATTTGTCGTTGTAATTTACATTTATATACCATTTTTCATTTGTAGTAGATTTTTAACAATGCCATAACCTTCTTCAATATATATAAGAATACTGTAAGAAATAATTCTAAAACAGATTACACATTAAAGAAAAAGAAGAGATTCTACATAAAATGAGATCTTGTGTGGAATTTATTGGAAACAGATGATTTTGTCTGGAAGATTTTCTGAGGTGTCAGCATTTTCTCTCCAAAAACGTCGATTTTTGCATGAGTTAACGCCTTCAAAAATTTAATAATAGAAGTTCGTAGGCGTCTTTCTAAAAGTTCA